>PVLA01006272.1:0-127442 GCA_004027455.1 Hydrochoerus hydrochaeris
TGTGTGTGTGTGTGTGTGTTTTAGCTTCTGTGTTGCTGGGCCTCCAGCATGGACAGCCAGCAAGATAATGGGAGTCTGATGATTAACTAAGCCCAGTTCTCAGGAGCTCATCACTGGGAGGTGATCACCTGGAATCCAGTGACAGCATAGTGCGCTGCAGGCTGAAGTACTGAGGGCATCCATAGAGCTGGTGTCTAATGTTTAACCAGCGCTGCAAGAGCACAGCAAGTGACTCTGGATGCAAAGACCTACAGTTTTAGTTGACATGGATTCTAGAAAGCTGAGGATGACCTATTAAAGAAGGTCTAGAAGTGAGGACTATCTAATCTGAGCTGCATAAGGCTTTTGTTTCTGTCCTCAGGGGCTGGAGTTGAGAGTCTCTGGGTCCTTTGGGAACTTTCATTCTGCATGGCTTGTCTGGAGGACCTGGGTGACTGGGAGTTGGGCTTGAGTGACAGAAGCCCCAGATCCCAGCCTTCGAAGGCAAAGACCTTGAACATCAGGGCTGAGTCTTAGGTCTTGGCTTCCATAAGGAGTTTACCAACAGGTTCAGAGCAAGGGTAAATCCACCTACCTTGGAGCAAGTGCAGCTCAGGGGAAACAGTGACCTAGGGATGAAACACCAGAAGGAGCTTGGAGCTGTCTGACAGCTCAGCCTCTTGCACTCTGGGTAGTGCAACAACTGAGCATTATCTAGCCCCTGTTCGGTGTCTGTATTGGCAAAAAACAGCTCAAGTGCTGCCAGAATCAACATGTCAGGCTCCTCAAGGTGCAAGAGAAGCCTGTCTTCATCCAGTATACTCTGTCACCATTATAACATGCTAAAAAATAAGCCTACCCCTTAGGAGAGGGGGCCTTTGAGGCCCAGTGTCTGGATCTTGGAAAAGTCTGCACTGTCCATTACACAACCTCATTCTACATTCTTTTATATATACTTATTCCCTGCAGAGCCTACAGAGGTATCAAAAGATGAAGAATCTGACTGTCCTTGCCATGTTAACAAAAGCCATGTGACCTTGAATGCCTCCCTTACCCTCACTGGAACATGAAATTATTCTGCAGAAACAGGGTGCATCTGGACCTTCATAGACCTAGAAGAGAAGCTCTACTGGCCATTGGAGGGGCTTCTTTCTGCATTCTTATCACTAAAATCCCAACCCCCCTTTTCCAATTGTGAACTTGAACAAGTGACTCTTTGTGCCTTTGTTTACTTGTCTATAACAGGAGGGTGATGTCTGCTTCATAAGATAGTTTTGAGATGCAATGAAACCATCTATTTCTTAAAACAGATGCTACTGACAGTGATGGAGATGATTAGTTTTTGGTGAAGTTTGCATGAGCCTCATTCTGGAATTCTGCTGGTGACTTCCAAGCCCTGGGTTAGAGGATTTGTCCTAATCAGAGTATATCTATCACCTAGCCCACTGGAGTTGGACCTTAAAGTGCATTTTCTTTCTGCAGGATTCTAATCAAACCACCGGCCCTGTCTTACTAAAAGAACTGATACACCAAGAAAGATAGCTCTAAACCCTTCCACTCAATGTGAAATTTAGCATTTTGCTAGCAATTCTGTGTATATAGTTTCCTGAAGTATGTATTTGTGTTGTTTTTACAATATTGTTTTCTGTCTCTCTCTGTCTCTCTGTCTCTCTCTCCCTCCTTCCTTCTTACCTACCCCTCACCTTCTCCCTCTCCCTCTCCATTGGTATTAATATCCTAGGGCTTAACATTTTTGAAGATTTTTCCACTGTACCCTTTCCTCTGTGTGCAAGCACATATGTGTCTGTATGTGCTTTATGGTTCATTGAGTTCATATAAAATCCTCCATTAAGGCTCGGGAGACCATCTGCAATTATTTTATCACGTTTGAACATGTGCTCAGGAACGATGTCTGTGTAGTCACCATAGCTGTATTACCTCACCAACTGTGGCTCTGTTCTACCACATCATGGACTCTGCTACTGAATCCTGCAGACCATCCACCTTTCCTTCCACAGCACTGGTTGAGGGCCTGGCTTATGCTGTGTTCTACAAATCCAAGATCAGACAGCCACTGAGCCTGAATCAACTGGAATCTTCTACAGCAGAAGACCTGCACCCTGTATCTATGGAGAACCAGACACCTCACCATTCCTTTCTTGGGTTATAATGGGCTATTCAAAGGGGATATGGGTTTCACAAGTTGAAATACAAATACTACCGTGTTGGCCTGAACCCCCAGGTTTTCATTTGGTTCTGGCTGAAAGTTGATCTATTTTAAAAGAGCAGAGCAGGTCAGAAACCTCTGAAGGACTATGGATTTCTGGCCTCCACGGTCCCAGGGTGTGGCAGGCCAATGGATCCCACACAGGTATGCCTATGGGGCAGGGGTGGGAGGCAGTGATTAAAAAAACCTTTGCTTAGAGGGATGGGCTCCCACCGATGAGTTTGGCTGGGTTCAGTTGTAGAGTTCAGTAGGGATAATGCTGGTTGAATTACAGAAGCATCTGTGGCAAAAACAAACAAACAAACAAAAACATTAAGTTTATTGCAAATTAGGAACCATAACCTAATGAATTAGATAATTCCTCACATGGGATAGAGAGACAGACAGACAGACTGAGAGAGAGCTACTGCTTTGATATTCTAACCATTGATGTATTGCATTTTTTTAAGAAAAGATAATGCCTGAAAAAACTTTCCTGAACACAAGCTTAACCTTTAGGGCACTGAACTGGCAGCCAGCTGGGGAGCATATGGAAGATGAATGCTCTTGAGGCTAGAAAACAGGCGGATCAGGGTGGAAAATTAACAAACAGAAAAGACGTCAGACCCAGTCCACCAGCCAAAACAGAAGTTGTTGGAGTTGTGGGTCTTCCAACTTGGTAAGAAAACGTTGCAAACCGGTGCTGGGATTTGGATATTGAAGATAAGATGGAGCCAAAAAATTATTAATAATGGTAATGGCAATAATTTACTGGCTTCTTCCTTCCTGTTAAGCACTGTGGGTGCCTCTCAATGGATTGTCATATCAACCTGGGTAATTTTAACCCTTTTCTGAGGTAGGAACAGTCCTGAAAAGAACTCATCCAGGGTCAGAGAGTTGACATGGGGGAGTGTCCAGTTATGGCCCTGGCCTGGAAACACATGCTTCTAACTGTGTGAGAGAACCGTTGAGGAGAGGATGCTGAATGCCTCCAGAGCCCCTGAACACTGAGTTTCACTGGAGTGGTGGCAGGAGTAAAGAAAGTTGTGTGCACTTGGGAGAGACTTCAGGTTTACACAGTAGAAAGCCAAGAGTTGTTCTACTCTGAAGAAATGACAGATTAAGTGGCAATAGTTCAAAGCTGCAAGGCTTTTAAGTTAGGCTGGGAGAACACTGGGTCTCTCCTCCCATTCTCTCTGCCCTCCCTCTAACAGCATTAACATCGCTGGACAGGGGAGAAGAGAGCATTGCTTCTGCATGGAGCATAAATACTGGAACTTCTGTGATATCACTGTGGGAGTTTCTCAAAGAGGTAGAAGGATAGGAATTTCAAATTTGGACATAAAATTTGAGATCCAATGATCCATCCTTCAGAATTCTATTTTTATTTATTCTATACTTTAAAAAAAATTGAATGCCTGCTAGGTATTGGGCACTCTACCCAGCTCAGTGGGCTCAGTTCAAGAGGTGTCACCCTTCTGTAAGAAAGGTGAAGACGCAAGATGGGCCTCAAGGTACGGCAGCCTGGAGTACCCTTCACGATTTCCACACCTCACGGATAGGGAGCACCTCCTCACCTGGCAATTCTAATTACCCGATAGACATTCCCTATGGTCAGAGCCAAATCTACGGAGAAGAATACGTGTATCTAGATTGTCAATAAAAAGAGTTCCATGAATCTAGAAAATGAGCAACAAAATGCTGCCTGAGGCAGCCAGGAAAGCTTCACTGAGGAGGTAGCTTCTAAGCTGGCTTTCAATGGGTGCGTTATGGTTAAACAGAAGAGAAAGTCAAAAACAGCCTACAAAAGTGCAGACTGAGATAGAATCTAACGTAGAAAAAAGTACAAGGTCTGGTGCAAGATCTTTAGCACCATGGAAAGCTGAAGAGAGGAGTCAGGACTGGCTAATTCTGCCAGGTGGGGAGGGCTATGAATTGCACCTGTGACTGTGCTCCTGACTTTAGCTTCTATCAGGATCACCGGAAGGACTTGTTACACCTGACCCCTGGGCCATCCTGAGTTTCTGGTTCATTAGGTCTGAGTGGGGTGAGAGGATTTGAATTTCTAAATTTTCGGGTGATGCTGCTACACAAGACAATCATTCAGCAATGAGAAGTCCTCAAGGATTTTTCAGCAACTTGGTTGTTTTGTTTTGAGGATAATTTTGTTGACTGTACAGATGATGGATGGACTGGACACAGAGTCCTGGCCTGACCAGTAGTATATGATGCAAGTGAATGCCTAGACAGAGAAGGTGGTAAGTGTAAGAAGAATACAAGAGTAGACATGCATTTTTTTTTATAATTACAACCAACAAACATACTTTATATTCCAACAAATATATTCATTCATAAGTAAAAATAATTTTGCAAAAACGTTAAAATTGTACATAATTTATTCATGCAATGTTAATGGGTAATTAACATATACAGAAAACCACAGTTACACTTAAAGCTTTTTGTTGCTACAATGGTAAGTAAACAAAAATTTATGGAGTAGCGATTACTCATATTAAATGTCTGTAAGCAAACTTCATTCTTTCACTATTTAAGTTTAATATGATACTAGTACTTTGTATCCAGTGAAATACATAAATATTGAGTATAGATTTATGAGGTTTGACATCTGTAAATAATCACTACCACCTAGACTATGATAGAAAATTCTTCCATCATTTATTTTTTATTAACATAAATATATTTATTCATTTGCATGTAAAATGCTTGTGATAAAGACAATTGACCAATGTAATGACAAAATGTAATTTATTAACTAGTGATTTCTTATTGTTTATCTTTGTTTTGAAATTCTGTATTATCTCTACCCTTTACATGCTTTTGTTTCTCTTTAAATAAAACATATATATATATATAGAGAGAGAGAGAGAGAGAGAGAGAGAGAGAGAGAGAGAGAGATTTGCTCATTGAACTGAGCATATTCATTCTCAAAGCTAATTCCTGTCCAAGTGATGATGGAATGTGTATTCTACTTTTTCATAGAGTCGAGTACAGGTGACATTGTTCATGACACAACCCACAACTAACTTTCCATCTTGCAGTTTTCTGCTCTTTGTGCTTTCCTTACCATCCCATCCCTGGTGACCGTCTAAGTTTTTCAGCCATCAGCTGTGGTTTCTTCCAACTTCTCTTCCATGTTACAAAAAAACCCGTGTTGCTTTCAGAGTGTTCTGGGTTTTAACAGTGAGGCGGTTTCCATCCAAGTGACGACGCAGTCTGCCTTAGCCGCTACGCCCATTTTTCACATACCTGACCCCACCCCTAACTCCTTCATGCAGTTTTCAAAGCCTCTGCTCTCCACCAAGTGCCATCTTACTACCAGATGCTGAATGGTGGCTACTGGGTGCTGACAGGTGAGCATATGGGCACAGGCGGCAGAGCGGTTCCTAGCGGGCAGTGTGCTGTCACGTCCTTGTTTAGAATGCTCATTTTGCCTGTTTTCAGTCCTGCCACCCAGGCAACTGCCAGTCTGACTTTCCGTGCATGTACCACAGTTCTTTGTTTTTCTGTATGCACACAACATACCTTAATGACTGCCCCTTTGCTCTGCTCCCCCCCCCCTTCCCCCCGGTTCACATTTGGGGGTTTTCAACGCATAGGTTTTGATCATATGCCTCCCATTGCCTACCCTGACATGTCCATTCACCATCTCTCCCTCTGGTTCCTTTCTCTTGACTAATAACTGTCCACCTTTTACTTACTTTTCTTATTTTTTAGATCTACATATTGGTGAGAACATGTAATATCTGTCTTTCTGAGCCTGACTTCTTGCGCTCAACATGATAATCTCTCAAATCACCAATTTTCCTAAAAATGACAAATTTTCATTCTTTATGGATAAAAAATACTCCGTGGTAAATATATACCACATTTTCTTTATCCATTTATCTGTTGATAGACAATCTAGCCTGGTTTCATATCTTGGCTATCACAAATTGTACAACAATACACACAGGTATGCTGGTATCCTTACAGTATGCTGATTTTAATTCCTTTGGGTGTATAGCAAGCAGTGGTATATCTGAATTAAATAGTAGCTCTACTTTTAGTTTGTTGAGGAACCTCCATATTGATTGCCATAGATGCTTTACTAATTTACATTACCACCAGCAGTGCAAAGGGTTTTTTTTCCCCCTGAATCCTTCTCAGCATGTATTGTTTTAGATAGATAGATGATAGATGATAGATAGATAGATAGATAGATAGATAGATAGATAGATAGATAGAGACAAAATCTCACTGTGCACTTCAGGCTGGCCCTGAACTATCTAACCCAAGCTGATCTTGAATTCTCAGCAATCCTCCTGCCTCATCTCCCCAAGTTCTGGAAGCACAGATGTGTGCTACTATGCCTGGTTTGTTTTTGTATTATTTATTTTAATTTTTAAAATTGGGGAGGGGGATACTGGGAATCAAACTTATGACCTCACACATGCCAGGCAGGCACTGCGGACCTGCATTTTTGAGATACACTCAATGAGATTTTATAACCAACTGGATGTGGAAGTTGAAAAAGAACAGCACCAGGGAGAGGACCATACCATTTCTGGTGATGTAACAATTCTAACTCAAATTCATGAAGAAAAAAAGAACCATCAATTATGGGGTTGAGGTGCCCATAGGAAACCAAAGTAAGGGTATCCACTAGACAATTAATCATGAAGATAGAACTGTGCTCGAAATTGTGAAAGAACAGTTCTTATTGATGTATAAATTATCCAGTATAGATGAGCCACCCATTAACAAACATGTCCAGTGTAAAGTTATTAGAGGTCAAGGTCATAAGCTTATCAGAAAAACAGGGTTTGAAGTCTGGACTCCACTTCAGAAGGCCCATGTGCTCATTTACTCTCTGCTTTTGGAAGCCAGCACAAGTTCTGGACAGCCACTGAAGAAGAGGAAACAAATGTGCAGAGGTCTGGTGACTGCACCCTCAGGCTAGCATCTCTAGATGGGGCAGGCCTTGCAATCATAATCAGGCCAACCAGCAGAGAAATTTCTTGTTATATTTTAAAGGAAGAAGTCAGCTATTGAAGAGCTGCTATGGTTGGAATGTGTCCGCCCAAGCTTCCTTGGAAACTTAATTTCCATTTCATCTGTTAGTGATATTTGGAGATGCAGCCTCAGAAGAAATTAAAATTAGGTGAACTCATGAGGGTGGGGCCCCTATCATGGCATTAGTAGCCTTATGAGAAAAGGAAGAAACCTGAACTAGCATTCTTTCTCTGTCTCACCATGTGATGCCCTCTTGCCATATTATGGTAACTCAAGGAGACCCTCTCCAGAAGTTGGTGCCATGAACTTGGATTCTTAGCCTCTGGTCTTGGGTATTTTGTTACAACAACAGAAAACAGACAATAACAAAAACTGACATATACAGATTCTAGTCAAAGTTACCATGATTCTGTTTTCTGGGCTAAAGTTTTCCTAGTTGTAGACTCCTGGAAAGGCTTTTGATCAATTAGCAAAATAAAAGATTCCTCTCTCTTGAGAAAATTCTGGAAGAGATAAATACCTTTCTGCTCCAGAGTTTTGAGACAGGAATCCCTTTGCCCTGAATCTTTTCCTTTCTCTTTGACTCCCTTCAACAAATTTAAGTGGCCTCTGAACTTTAGGTTTCAATTTAAAAATTCCTCTTCCTCGGGGGAACTTTCCTGACATCTCTTCTTGAGTTATTTATCAAACCTTCTTCCCCTTCCATTTTTCGTTCTCATATGATACAGAATTTTATTTCACACAACATCACTGGAATTATAGATGAATGGTAACCTTTACTGTGTTGCCCGATTTGGCTATAGTCTGTTTGGGTCAGTGGGTCACAATGGTTTGACTCAGAACATTATTCCAAACCCTGAGCATGACACCTACACCATCAGTAGCCCATTGATATTCATTGTAGAAACAAAGTAATGAATGCCCTGCATAAACCTGGATTACAACAGGAAGAAGGTCCTAGGTCAAACCTTAAGAAGAATGGATTAGTGAGGAAAGGTGTGCTTCTGCTAGTCATTGAAACACATATGATGAGTTAGGGCTACCAGAGGCTCAACAGTACGGAACAGTATGGAATTGTGGTCCAAAGAGTTGAAACTTTGTTATTCCACAGGCAAAGTGTTGGAAAGAGGACTTAAATACAGTTTAGGGGGAAAATCCTTAAGTCCATGAACCAGATTTTTCTTCCATTTACAAGACAAAGAACAGTATATGTTAATTTAGCAATTGCCATTCCATTCAGTTATCATCCATCCAACAGGTGAAGAGTCAGCTCTGGCTGTGCCAGCTGTCTTCCTAGGTGTAGATTAGCATAATAGGCATTCCTTTTTGGAGTGTACCATTCAGAAGTGTGGTGGCAAATTGTATATTAGAAACAAGAGGACGAAATATAACACAGTAAAAGGGTAGAGTAGGGAGCATTCGGGAGGCAATAGTGGTGTTGCGTAATTATATTTTCATGGTTAAAATGCTTGCTGCTGTGAAATTCAAGGCATGAAATGTCAGTGTGCCTCAGGGAAGTTAAACATATTTTCATACACTCTGAGCAATTAATGGTCCTAATTAAAGGATAGGATGTTTAACAAAAAACAAAATGCAAGCTTTGGCAGTAGAAGTACAAACAGGGCCTGACCGATGAGTCACCTTTTCGTTCTTCAGCTTGGGGTGAAGCTTTATTCAGACTTTAGACACCTCATTCTTCCCAGAGAGGAGGTAGCATTATGTGGAGTGTTGCTCTGTCCTCCTGGGACCAGTTACCCTGTCAAACCTGTTCCATTCCCTAGGAACAGGATGCAGTCCTCTCTATCTGTCAGGGCGGGCCCTCTGGATCCCTCCAGAAGCTGGAAGGCCTGGGGGAACAGGCAATGGGCAAGGCCACTCCCTCTGAATTCCTGTGCCTCTGGCTTCTGCTGGCAGCTCCCCAACCAGAGAGGTAGGGTGGTTTGCCCAATCCAGGGCTAGGTTTCTGCCTGGGGCACCCTGAGGGAACTTTCTTTTTATCTAAAGCATGCATCCTAAAAACTACCTGAGACTGTAGTTGAATCATTTGTACTTAACAACCCTCAGTTTCCCTTCCTGAAAAAGAGGGTCTAAAAGATTTCTAATTCCATTATCTTGGAAGTAACTCAGACTCCCTTAAGAATGGGTGACAAGAATGAGAGCTGTGAGATTTTACAGAAAGAAAAGTCATGGCGAGTAGGTTCTGAGAAGCTTAAGAAAGGCCACTTGTACTGTGTTCAATCCCACCCTCATAATCCAGCTGGACTTCCAAGAGATCAGGCAACTCAGCAAGGCTGCATAGCCACCATGCAGCACAGAGCTGGGGCGAGAACCAGATCTTCTGTCATCCGTCCAAAACACTACCAGCGCACACTGCCTGCCATCAGAGGGCCAGCAGAAGAGCTTTCCAGGGGCCCTACATACCTTACCCAGTGTCTGCTCCACAAGCAAGCACTTCTACTTTCCCAGGTTTTCTACACACCATCATTGGTCCATAGCTCCCAGAACCTCCAGAGGGCATCTCTGTGGTTGGAAATGTGGTACACTGAACAAAGTCAAGCAGGATCAAGCCCTGATCCCACTTCTCCTTATGGGGCAACCTGAAACAAGTTCTCAATGTCGAGTCTCCTGTGACACAGTAAGAGTGATGATACCACCTCCAGGGTGATAGTGAAATTGTTTGTGATCAGAACAGGCAACATGGATATACCAGCAGGCTTCTGTAGATTGCATAAGTCTCCTGGGGCTTCCTCTTGGTCTGTCTTGAGTTTTGAATCTTAAGGAATTTCTGAGGATCCCAAGGGAAGGCCCAGGACCGCAAGAAGAGTTGTAAGCCACCATAGCTCAGCAATCATTTGACATTTTAATGATTAGTCCAGCTGAACCAGCACCTCCTAGACTGGCATCCACTTTCCCTACCTCCCAGGGACACCAACGGGATGTAGACAGACTTGTCAGGTATTTGACACTGTGCTTGGCACCCAGGAGGCTCTCAGTACCATCAACTCTCTCATGCAGAGAGACAAGACATGTAGAGGAACTTGCAGGGGCCAGGCGCACACGTGATCCTGCTGCTCACTGTCACCTTCCTTCTTCAAGAAATGTCTTTCTCTTACCCAAACCCCTCCCACTGCACACCAGGTCAATTCTCTTAGAGCTGTTCATTTTTTTAATCCCGATTAAATATGTCCGTTTTCTTAAATTCTTAAAAAAAATATGTACTCTATTCCTAAAGCACAACAGCAAAGCGGGTGGGGCTGGCCATGTGGAGCTGGGGACCAGAGCATTCCTGATTCCCATGGGTTTCTTTGGCAACATCTTCCTTCCACCCCCCTTTATTCAGGCTGCCCCTGCTGCAGAGAGCTGAGAATATGGGATTCAGGGGAGAGACTCCTCCAGTTCTGGCCCTTTCGGCTCAGTTCTGGGCCTTCACAATGCCAGATTCACCAAGGGTCCCTTGCTTGAGATTGAGCCAGCTGAGAGCTAATGAAGTCTTATCATTTGCTGACCACCCTGAGACCTTGTCACCACTATAGGATAGCAGAGCTGGAAGAAATATAGACAAGTAAGACTCTGCTGTGTCCATCCACAGCCATAAATGTGAGTCTTAGAACTTTGGTCCCACTCAGGATCTCAGATGAGTCAACATCTCTGGCCATGTCCATCCTGCTCCCTAAGCACCTGTTATGTGTCTGACCCTCTATCTTAGCCCCTTAGGGATACACTTTGCACAGTCTCCTGGAAGGATAGGCACAGGGGGATAAATGTTTCCATTGCTTTGTGTTTAGGCAAGATTGCTCGTTATTAGAGCAGCAAGGAGTTATTTGCCTTACCTAAGTAGGAGAAGGGAGGAGAAGGCTTCCTGTGAAGATGATGTCTTCAGGGAAATGGAAGAGGGTACCCCAGATGCTGCAGAGTACACTAAGAGGCAACAATAGGTTTGTGTTGTTGTAACTTAAAGAGGTGGGTAAGGGGCAGTACACAGAGGCACACTGTGCCCTGCTAGCAAGCTTGGATATGGAAGGCGCACCCAAGGGCTCTCAGCTTCCTCTCCCTACCATGGGGTGCTCTCATGGCCAAGCAGATCAAGACCTGGAGATAGAGAAGCAGAAGTGGCCAGCCATGTGGCAGCTCCAGCATGCATCAAGGAATTCCCTGCTACGCAGCCTCTTGAGAACAGACATATTCAAAGTTACATTAAAGGGGAGACCTGGACATGCACACTGGCAGGGTAAAATCAGGTTGAGTGAAGGTCAAGGCAAGACTCTAGAAGTAGCAGTTATGGCGGTAATTTCATTGCTAATCCACTTTGTTTGAGTTTGGCCCATCACTCAGCACCACCCTGATGATCTGCTGTTTCTCCTGTCCTGGCAGGAGATCCAGCCCCATCCCTGCCCTTTCCGGTCTCTTGCAGCTGTAAATCCAGATGCTGAGTCTCAGTCCCAGGGTAGCAGAGCCGTCCACACTGCTTCCTCTCTTTCTTATCCTGTCATGTTTCCTCCTGAACTTTTGACACAGACCCTGCTTCATGTCAGCCTGACTTTCAGCCGCAGTGAGGTCAGTATCCTCAGGGATGATCTTGCAGCCACTCTTGGCCTCTGGGACTCACAGGCCCTGTGCTCCCCTTCTCACAAGATGGACAGATGAGCAAGGCTGTAATTTTGGAGGATGGAAGAAAACAGACAGCACAGGCCTGGTGATTCCAGGAGTACAAATTTTCTCAATGCTCCTGTCCTTTCTCTACACTGATGCTGCAGACAAGCAGGGAAGTACTCACTCTAACCTGCAGGAGCCCAAGGTAGAGCTGGCTTTCCTTCCTCCCTAATTGGCTTTTAAAAGGATCTGGCTGAGCATCTCCCCCAGATAGGAATTTTCATCCACTGGCACTTTCATCAGGCCATGTCCAGAGCTTTCAGGAGCTTCCCAGTGTCTATAGTCCAAGATTCTTGCCTGAGCAGTGGGACCACTGACAGTAGACCCTCAGCCACTCTTTCATCTGTTCCTTTTTCTCACTAATACCAAGCACAGTCCCACTGATTTTCTTGCTTTTCTTGTACCTTATTTGTACATCCACACTGCTCAGTCTCTATGTGGACAGATTCTCCACCTCTGTGGATACTTTTCTGACCCTGACCGTCTTCATATACAATGGTCTGTCCTCACTCTGGCTCCAAAATAATGCCAGAAGGGATAATAACACACATATGGAAAACTGGTTCTTGAGATTACAACTTTCTCCTTTGGGAGATAAGGATGTTAAACTCTAGAGAGAAGCAGTGATTGACCAGAATTATGGCTGACACATAAGAGCTAGCACTCACACATTCATGCCCAATCTCCGAGCTCAGGTCTCAGATATCTGCCATGACTCTTCTTTCATTTCCAGGTAGGGAAAAAATTCTAGACCACACATTCTTCAGGACCTGGTTTTTGATGAAGTGTCCTGGAATATGCTACTTCTTCTTCCCATAGAGCTTGTCTTCCACTATATCTGGACTGACCTTCTAGACTGTCTTAGTTACTTTTTTTGAGACAAAATACCTGACTACCAAATTTAGGGAAGGGAAGGTTTATTTCTTACAGGTTGGAGGTTTCAGTCCATACTCAGTTGGCTCCAACCAGCAGCAGGGTGGCATGGCAGGGCTACTGTAAACAGCAAGCTAGACCAGCAAAAGAGAGAAAGACAGGCCTTCTTCCCACCCCAACACTGTATACTGGCTCCACCCATGGGTGGGTGTAGCACTTATACCACCAATCTAAGTGCTAGACAATGAACCAATCACAAATGCTAGATTTGGTTGCATCCATGATTGCATGAGGCTCGGTGGGGGGCACAGATATAAACCATGACATAGACCTTAGCCTGTAATCAAACCAGATCAATTCCTCTCCTCAAGACTAGCTATGCAATTTGGGGCTCCCATACAAAATGCAACCATGTGGTCCCTTGTTCATAAAAGATAAACAATGAGAGAAAAATATTAAGCTCCAAGCATGTTTTTTAAGGCTATAAACTTTAGAGTAGGCAACTAGGTAATTTCAAAAACAACAGACATATTCCTGTTTAGATCCAAATTTTCTGGTACTTAAACATTTTTTTAAATACTTTTGAAATCCTCTTCAAAACAAATAAATGGTTGAATACTATCATTGCCTTAATTGCATCCTCCCAAATTTGTAAGTTAATCCCTAGGCCCACTATCTGAGAAAGTGACTATTTGGAGACAGGAGAAACTGAGTTAAAATAAAGCCTTAATATGATTTCTATCTTTATAAGAAAGAGAAGGTGAGGACAGAGAGAGAGAGAGAGAGAGAGAGAGAGAGAGAGAGAGAGAGAGAGAAATTATATTGAGACTCTGAGAGACAACAGTCACTTTCAATACCTTCAAGCCAAGGAGAGGCGTGATCTCTCCCTCACAGCCTTCAGAAGACACCAAGTCTTCCAACTTCTGGTCTTCAGAACTGTGAGACAATAAATTTCAGTTTTCAACCACCCAGTCTTCAGTGTTTGGTAGAGCTGCCCCAGAAAATCAATACAAATACTTAAAGGGGAAAGCACAATCCACAACAAATTATAAACTCTAAGAGATGATGGACACCAGAAAATGTCAGAAAACCTAGAAAAATAATGTAATATATGTCCTTTCATGACCTACCTGGCCCTACTTCTGTATTATTTTATTTTTCATTTATTTTTGGCTGTGTATTCATTATATGTGGCAATAGTTGCAGAACATTATTTTCTGCTGAGCAAAGGGAAAGATATTTTAACTTCTCCCATAACATGCTTGATCAAAGTTTTTATTTTTCTAATACTGAGAGGTTGTAGTTGACAACTTGTCATTGGTAATATCACATACATTTTTTTGGGAACATCTCTATCAAGACTCTTCCACATAAAAATTAAGTGTCAAAACATTTCCATTTTTTAAATGTAGGCATCTGACTTAGATGCTGTATGAATTGCTATGACTCATTACTGGTTGGCCATCACATCCTTAGCACAATGTTCTGTCACCTTTGTTGATGTTCATGTTTAACGATGGATCAAAAATAAAGTCTTCCCAATGTGAACAACATATTTCATTCCTCCTTTTAAATTATTTAATAATTCAAGCATCTAGCCATTCCTTCTATGAGAAATATGTCATTTCTATTGGAAATTTAACTCATCCTCTTAATGAGTCAGTACTCCAGTGTGATCCGAAATTTCTTGGTTAGAATTTGTTTCCTGAGATCAGAATAATTTTAATCTTATTTGCACAGTATTTTAAGCCTGTATAACCATGTGTCTGCATTGCCATGGTATCCCCTGTCTGTGTAAGAGCTGGAGCCTGAGAGTGATGCTTCATTAGCATTGGATATGTCAGCCCTGATCAAGCCTGAAGGCTGGATCTTGAAGAACCAAACCCACAGAACTTCCAGCTGTCCGCTTCCTTTTCCCCAGCAAGGAGATCCACTTTTCACACCCAGGTTGCAAAATCCTGTGAGCACAGAAAGCAACAATGTGCATTTTGCATTTTCCATAGTTTTAAATATATGGGGGGGGGAGTTTCCTTAAACCAAAATGAAATAAGTTCAAGGGTCATTGTCTACCTGTCTGGTCTACAAAATTCACTGATTCTGAGTGTAAGGTCTATTTGTCTTTCCAGAAATTTAGTCTTGAATGGTTAGTTTCCCTATCAAGTGTTCCCAATGAAGCCTCTGCATTCCCATGAGGTGAGAGCAGGCATTGTTAGAGGGGGTTCAATGGACTTCCCCTGGCTGTGATGGTTATGTGTGGGACCTGGAGCCACAACAAAGATGTGACACTGGGTCTGCCCTGGAGGAGTTGAGCACATGAACACACTGACTCTTGGCTCTTTCCTTTTTATATCTGTCACATGGGGGCAAATGCTTCATTACTTGGGGAAGTTTGGGAGCATTAAATGACCTACCATAGACAAAGGGCTTAGTAAAGAGCCTAGGCTGGGGCTTTGTAAGTGCCTGTTACAGAATCATTACTGTGTGTATTAAGGGTCTCATCAAGAGCATCAGGGGAAATGGCGGATGGGTGGGTGTGGTACAAAGGCTATGTCCTTGCACCAGAGTCTCCCTCTAGCTCTTTCCCTTGGGGCTTTGCAGGGAAGCTACATACTGATGTTCTGGCCTATGGGACATCCACAAATCTTACCCATTTCCCCTCATGGAGGGCTTCTTACCTGCAACTCATTCTCCTTAATGGTGGAATGTATTAGGCGGCTTTACCAGCCTCCAAGGTCAACTTAGCAAACACCTGTTGAGTACTGACACAGGCCCAGCTACAGTTCCTAGTTCATCCCTGACTGGCAAAGCCCTGGTGCAAACATAGACCCCATGTAGCCCACTGCCAACCACAGACAGCAGAAACCCCCACTTAACTTCTTTCAAGAAGCCTCTCTTCTCAGATATGCTCTGACCTTGAAGCCTCTCACACCTTACATCTCTTCTCACCTAGAACTTAGCTTATGCAAAGTCTATCCCCTGCCATCATGTACAACACATTTTTGAGATTGTGCACCCAAATAAGATATTCAAAATCCACTTTAAAAAGTCTCATTAGCCTTACATAGCATAAGGTTGTATTTTCCCAAGGAAATTGTAAAATTGTAATTATACCCAAGTTTATGCCCAAACTTCACAATATCATACTTATATGTTGAGAATATATATTTATTTCTTCTTCCATTGAACATTCACTCACTCAAAAAAGTGCTTACGGAGCACCTCCTAGATAGAAGGTCCCAGCCTAGGTTGCTGGGATAAATCTGTCATGCAAGCTAATAAACCTAGAGAGTCAAGCACTAAAAAGGCCCAGTAAAAAGTGAACAGTTCTGTGAGATCATGGTAAGGGACAGGCAAGGGTCATTTGGACAGAGAAAAAGCAGAGCCAAGTACAAAGCACCCAGGATGCAGGTGGAAGGTGAAATGCAGGTTGCATTTTCAGACAGAAGGATCAGGCAAAGCCTTGCTAATATGCAGAGATGTGAGCAGCAAATTGGAAAAATGGCTGTGAGCCATGTGGAAATCCCAAGGTCCGGCACCGTGGCTAGAAACCCCGAAGGCAAGAGCATGTCTGTGTGCATGGAAGGGTTCCTTAGCTTAATTCCAGTGCACATCTGACTAGGGTATCTTTGGTCTTCCTCAGTCAGGGATGTTGAAGAATCCTTATGTCTGCCTTGCTTGCATTATGGTATATGAGATCTGTGTCTTTTCTCCCAACTTTTCACTGGATTTTACAAGGACAAAATTAAGTGTGCAAAATGACGGCACAACTCTATACTGGAGGTAGAGGGGTTGATGTTTGAAGGTCAAGTTATCACCAGACACTCTGTACACAAGAAAGCTGCAGAGTTTGGTCTCTGAGGCATGAGAGCTCGTGTGGCACTCAGCAGGACATTGGGGTGCCTGCACTCAGTGTGAGGCTGCACTTGTGTGAGTCGTGCTGGGCAGGACCCCAGGGCTGAGTGGGCAGGCAGGAAGTGCTGATGGGAAATAGCCACACCCATAGTTTTCCTCTCTGAGCCTGAGAAGCAGACAGCTCCCCCAAGCAGCTGTATGCAGGGGACCAAACAGCTGAGCAGTGGGGTTCTCAGGAGGGCAAGGTGTCCAGGAGGCGCTTCTGTAGGGCCTGTGACATGAATGACCTCCTCAGCTAGGTTCCTTCCAGGAACTGCATGTGCACGGCTTTGTCATCTACCAGCATGTTCTGTGCAGTCACACTGTAGTTCCCAAGACTTTGGGACAGGCTGTGGGACATGTGGGTGTCTGAGCCACTGAGCCTGGGAATTGGGGAGGGGGTGTCTGGGCTAGCAAGCCACCCACTCCAGTCATAAATGCCATGCTTTTAGGAACACGCAGGAGTATTTTATTGTTTCATTGAAAGCTGATTCCCTGTGCAGCTGTTCTGCCCATGAATTCCAGGGGGCAGGGATAGGCAAGTGGGGGAGGAGGAGAGCCAGAGGGAAGTGGGGAGCAAGCAGCCCTGTTTGTCCAGGCTGTGAGATCTTATTACTGGGGTTTGGGGGAAATTGGATGCGGCTCCAGAGTTCAAGTCTTTCTTGTCCCACACACCAGGGCGCTGGCTCTGCTAAAGGCCATCGAGACACAAGGGCCTGAATATTTATTTCCCCAATAGCCATGAAAGTGGCTTCCAAGCTGACCCCGACAGAATCTATTTTCCAAAAGGGAAAAAGAAATGTTTCTTTAAAATGTTTTTGTTTGGAGAGCAGAACCTGTGATGTGTTAGAACTGAATGGTTGGACCCTGCCTCTGCCAGCCGCACCCCCGTGGGCTATGAATGAGTTTTCCTGCCAGTTGGTCTGTCTGTCCAGTGGGCTCTTTCTTTCATTGGCATATAGGTCACCTCCTCTGAATCCTTTCCTGACCACCAGCAGAGAGTGATCAACCAGACAGCCTGTCCTGACATTGGCCTGCTAACCTCTGTCTTGAGCTTCTCCCAGGACCCACAGGGACTATATTTTGCATCCATAGTTACCAAGACCTAGAAATGTATCCAGCTCATATCACAAATGTATTTTATTATGTTGAGTAAATATCCCAGCTACATGGAAGGCTGAGGCAGGAGGACCACAATTTCAAGGCTAAGACTGAACAAATTAAACACTTTATTGGTTACTTTTTTCTCACTGCTGAAACAAAATACCTGATTCCCAAAATTAAGGAAGGAAAAGTTTATTTAGCTTACAGTGTGTGGAGGTTTCAATCTATACTTAACTGGTTCCAAGGCAGGGTGGTATACCTGAGGGGCAGCCATTCATGGTGGCTGCAACAGATACCAAACGCGATAAGAACAAAAGGGCAAAAAAAGGAAACAAGCCTTTTTCCCTTATATCGTATGCAAGCTACCCATCCTTGGGCAGGTGCAGCACTCACCACCAATCCCCGAACTAGACAATGAACCAATCACAAACTCTAGATTCAGCTGCCTTTGGAAGTCCCCCACGACCACATGAGGTTTTAGGGGGACATCCAGACAAACTATACCAGAGATCCTGTCTCAAAATAAAAAATAAAAAGGGCTAGGGATATGGCTCAGTGGCAGAGCACTTGCCTAACATGAGTGAGGCTCAGGGGTTAATCCCCAGCATTACACACACACACACACACACACACACCTACCTATGCACACAAGTACACTCATACAAGACCTGGCTCATATATTCACAGAAAATATACTGTGAAGCAAAGGGAAAATTAAAGAGAGGAATCCAAATCAGCAAAAAAAAAAAAAAAAGTAATGCCAGCATTTTTTTCCCTTAAGGATAATTGTTCATGGACAACTGACCATATCTCATCAGGAGCCAGATCTGGTGACATGTGCCTGTAGCCCCACCAACTAAGGAGGCTGGGGAGGACAATTACTTGAGCCTAAGAATTCAACACCAGCCTGAGCAATATGGGGAGACCCAGTCTCAAGGGAAAGGGGAAAAAAAAACCATTGTTTCTTCTGGGAAACTTGTAGACACTGTAACAGTCTTCCAACATCTTTAGCTTCAGTGTTTTACTCTTTTGTAACTACATTCTTCCTCCATCCACTCCTGAAATCCCTTTATCATCTAAAATGTTTTCCTACAGCCTAATAAATGTGGCTTTCTCTTCTCCTCTGGAAAAGATTGTCAGTTTACATTGTAAAAGTAAAAAAGAAAACTGTTCTTGTCTCTTTCAAGAGTTCTAGAGTCTCCTGTAGCTGAGATTAAGTAGGTGATCTTGAATGAGTCATTTCTCTTATTTGGGCTTCAGTTTCCTGTAAAGAGTAGAGATGATGCTGAGGAGTATGCAAGGCCCATGTCTGCTCTGGGACCTGTGAGTTTGGGATGCTGCACCTTGAGGAAATTCAATTCTAAAAGTGTAATATACTTTTTAAAATCATATAGATGGACTACATCCCACCTCCTGTCCCAGTGATATGAGTTATCAGCTGAAGTGGACATTGGATGCAGGAATGATCTTTTCATGCTTTGAAAAGGGCTTCTGTGCAGATATCAGCCTGGTAGGGAGCTCCAGTGGAAGTCTCCATGAGGTCACAGTAACCAAGCAGGCAGAGGAAGCAAAAGCCCTATGCCATGTCGCACCCACATGCTTAGAGTTTTGCTGAGGGTTAACCCCATTTGCTTGAGCAAGCCTTCCATTTCTCCCTAATAAATTAACATTCAGAAGTCTGTCATGACTCAGGCAGGCCCTGGGGCACACATGATCATGATAAAGATGAATAGTGGAACCCTGCCCTTAAGGAACCTCCTATTTCCTAGACTCACCGTGCAGAAAATCGCTAGGAGCATAAGCTAATAAGCCATTTGATTCAGATTTAGTTATTTCTTCTAAATGCATGGAACTAAAACCAGACTTAGCAGTGATCAACAATTAAAATATCTTTATATTGAGTTTATAGTCATTACTCAAATTATATTTCTCTTTCAAATACTAGTAATACACAAAATTAAACTCTTGATTGTCCTCAATCTCATAATTCCAAAGCTTTTACATATTTCTAGAAATGATACCTTCTGCTGTAGTTTAAGCCAGAAATGTCCCCCAAGTGGCCATAAATTTAAATAAAGGTTTGGTCCTCAGCTTGTGGTACTTTAGGGAGTTGGTGAAGCATTAAAGAGGTAGGACCTCACTGGAAGAAGTTAGGTCACTGCAGAATCTCCTTGAAGAGGATGCTGGAATCACTACCCTTTCCTCTCTTCACTGCTTCCTGGTCACCAGGAGGTGAGAAGACCTCTTTTTTTTTTTTTTCTTTTGGTACCGGGGATCAAACTCATGACCTCGTGCTTGCAAAGCAGGCACTTATGCCACTGAGTTAATCTCCAGCCTGAGAAGACCTCTTCATCCCTGTGCTTTCCACCATAATATACTGGTCCATCACAGGCCCAAGGCAACAGAACCAAGTTACTGTGGACTAGAACCTCTGAAGCCATGAGCCAAAATAAACCCTTCTTCCTTTTAATTTGATTATCTCAGATAATTTGTCATAGCACCAGAAAACTAATTAGTACACCTCCATTCACCTAGTTTTATACCATATCTTAGCAATTGTAAATCTTGTAACTCTGCTCTCATAATATATATGGTTCACCACCCATACCATCACTACCCAAGTCCAAGACCTTAGCACCTCTCACCTGTTCTCTTGCAAAAATGTGATGAATGATCTTCCTTCTTCCATTCTTTCTTCTCCTCTATATTCAGTTCTAACCAGCAGGCAGAAATATCCTGTTCAAATATCCGTAAGATTATGTTAATCTTCAACTCAAAACTTTCCAGTGGCTTCCCATCATGTTTAAAATAAACTTCACATTTCTTATTAGGTACTGCCAGAGATGACTTGGCCCTGTCTACCTCTCTCACCCTACTTGCGTCCTCATAGTAGTATTCCTTTCCCTTGAATTCAACAAACATTTCTACCATAGGGATTTTGCACTTCTTCTGCACTGCCTAGTTTATTTATTCCTTTACAACTTCCCTCCAGTAAGTTCATTCCCATGAGTAAAGGCACATAGATAATCATGTACATGTCAGTTTATTGTTTGAGTATAAGAATTAAAATAGCATCATGTAGGCCCGGCCTCTGCCTGTGACCTCCTTTGCTCAGATCTTCTCATGGACAATCCAGTCTCTGTTCAAATTCCATCTCTTGTGAAAGAACTTCCTTGACTTGCAGACCTGAAATAGCCACCTCCACTACTCCATCCTCACCTCCAATCTTCTCCCCCACAGTGTGTTTCACTCTCTAACCCTTTATCTACTTTTCTTCACAGTACCCACCCTTTGTTTATGCACTGATATACAGCAGATTATGAGCTGCCAAAGTGCAGAGGTCTTGGTTGTTTTGTGGGAACCACACACCGTGAACTCTGAATGATGCCTTGCTTTGAGCAGCTGTGTACTAAATATATGTAGCATGAATGCCTAAGTGTCCACTTTAATTCTTCTAATAATTTTAAATATCTTAGTTCATAAATTAGTCATTAGATAAATGGCCAAATCTATAGTACAGATCAAACATTATTACTTGGGTTCAAAAAGGTAAATTAAATCCATTACATTCTTAATAACAGTAAAATGAATCGACTTTGAGAAATTCACTTATCTTATTTGTGCATTTGTTTTTCTTCTTCAAAATACGTAAGACCATTTCTTTTCATCTCTCAATCTGAGAGGAAGGTCATGAAAGCCAATAAGAAAACTGAGGGCTAGAAAATGTAAGTTAGCCTCTGCTGTCTTACTGAGAATATTAGTCTTGAGTATTTCAAAGAATTACTGTCAAATAAAGTTATTTTGCTAATGAATTTTGAAGCCAAGTCCCTACATTTGGTGTCTTTCACTCCAATAAGGTGAGAAGAGAGCCCCTTCCCTATTCTGTTCAGCCCTCTCCAGGAAGTACAGCATAGGATTTGTTTGTGGTGAGAACAAACTGAGCACATGTGTTTCTGGCTTCCAGGAAACACTCCCAGCTCACAGTCCCCATAACCTTCTTGTCAGGCACAAATAAGTGTCTGTTATTGTCTGGCTGGGCTGAAGTGTTTTGAGATCACCACAACAAGGACCTCAGCCAGGGTGCGGACACCCAAAGTCTCCAGGCTGACAGCTGTGTGGAGTCCTTAGCAATTAGAAGATGACTTGGAAAAGAAAGAAAACCAAACCGACATCAAAGCCCTTCTTGCTTTCCCAAAATCTGAGGACTCCCAGGAGGAAT
The DNA here is from genome assembly GCA_004027455.1 of Hydrochoerus hydrochaeris. Lineage (NCBI taxonomy): Eukaryota > Metazoa > Chordata > Mammalia > Rodentia > Hydrochaeridae > Hydrochoerus > Hydrochoerus hydrochaeris. The sequence goes on from PVLA01006272.1 coordinate 21,936, forward strand.
CAGTCCCTCTTCTGCTTGCAAGAAGAGCAACCCAGTGTGCCCATCCAGGAGTTAGCTCTTAGAATCTTACCTGGGATCCGGAGCCACCTCTTGACTGATGACAAGAACAGACAGATGCCTCTAGCTGGCTCTCACACAAGGTCATCACCAACAGGTCTTGATTCCAAGGATTTATGACGCACAGCAGCCTCTGGACAAGCCAGGTATATGGCTTGGACAACCCCTCACGCTTTGTATTAGGGCTCCATCAAAAAGAAGAGGCACAGTCAGATTAGGTGGTTTGAAAAGTGTATTTAGGAACACTCATCTGTGCAGGGTACAGTCCGAGACCCCAGGAGATGACTGAAATGGTGAATAGAACCTAATCCTATCTATATGCTGTGCTTTTTCCTGTGCACACATACCTATGATAAAAGTAACTTATAATTTAGGCACCATAAGAGCTGCACAAAACTAATAATAAAATAGAAAAATTATAATAGTATACAGTAATACAAATTATTTAAAACATAATTTCTAGAATTTTGCATTTACTAGTTTTGGACCCTGGCTGATCATGGCTACCTAAAACTACAGAAAACAAGCCATGGATAGGAGGACTGCTGTAGTATTTACAAAGGGAAGCCAGAGGCAGTGCTGTACCCCAGGATTAGAACAGTAGGGCCCCAATATCATAGCCTAGGATCTGGGAGGCAATGAGTGACCCACTGCTGGGTGCAGGATTTAAGGGAACCCCAAACAACTCAACAGTCAGATGAATAATACACTAATGCCATATATTTTTCAAATTAAAATTTATGTAAAAAATCCATTTTGAACAACAAATCAAAATGTTAAATAAAAGAAAGATCTAAAAAAGTGCCATGTCAGGGCCAGGGATTTTACTCAGAGGCACAAGCGCCTGTCTGACAAATGGAAGGTCATGAATTTGATCCCTGGTTAAAAAAAAAATGTCGTGCCAAATCATACTGGAACATGAAGCAAAGGAAAAAAATATGTACATGTATTTGTGCACTTTTAATAGTTAATTTTCCTTTAGAATAGTTAAGAGTTTTAGAAGCATTAAAAATGAGTGTATAAAACTTACTACATTATTTTACATTTAAATAGCCTATTTATATCAAAACCAGAATGTATTATAATTTTACTTTCTTGGTTTAAAATGGAAGCAAACTAATTAAGACTATTCTCAGGCTCTACTTATTCAGTTCATATTCAGTTAAAAGAATTGCTATGTTTGACAAATGACTATATTAAATAATTGTTAATTGACTGCAGCTCACCAAAGATTTTTGACAGGATGATATCATAACTGGCTCTGTTACAAAAATAATTTTCATAGCTACTTCCAAATTTGGAAAAAAATAAACAAATATCATGAATTCATTTTTTTTCTTTCTTTCTTTCTTTCTTTCTTTCTTCCTTCCTTCCTTCCTTCCTTCATTCCTTTCTTTCTTCCCTTCTTTCTTTGCTTCTTTGCTCCTTTCCTTCTTTCTTATTTTTAAAGACAGGATCTCTCCATGTAGTTCAAACTGGCCTTGGTCTCACAGGCTGTGAATTCTTGGTGATCCTCCTGTGCTAGCCTTCATAGTGCTGGAATTATAGGCGTGCACTACCACACCTGGCTCATGAATTTATTTTAGAAGATGCAAATACAATATTGAGTTTAAAAATATTGGTATTGCATGCTAGGTGAAACCATTTCAGATAAAATTGCAACAGACTCTAAAGGGTCAGGCTATTTAAAAAGTGATAATATTTTGTTTGCTTTTTTTGGTTTTTGTTTTAAAACTTTTATTAAATTCCTGTTATTTTTTGAAATTCTGTATTGTTTCTATCCTTTTATTTTTGTTTTTATTATTAAAACAATACAGAATCTCACAAATAGCAGGAAATTAATAGTAGTTAATATATTGCATATTGTTATCTTAGAAGTAACTGTTCAGGATAGAAGATTTAGGCATGAAAAAAAGATCAAACAATCAAGCAATGAATCACATACATTCATGGAAACTTTTCTGCAGTAAAATGTCAACACTTTAACATAATTTAACTTTCTTATCTGTCTAAATATGAAATTAAGATATTTAGAATCTTAATTTCTTGTATATACTGGTCTCATTGTAACTGAAACTCCTGTCTGTGATCTTTACATTTCCAGTTACAATAATTTTTCCTTCATCTATTTCCAAATTAAGAAAGCCTATTTAAATCTTTACAGTCATCAAACATATCTTTAAAGTTATACATTTTCATTTATTGTAACTCAAAACGTCAGTGGTACCTTGGTTCATGAACCTGATTTTCTAAAATTCTGGTCACAAACTGAGATGGATGAGAAACAAATAAAATTCAATGTTTGGACTCAACATTTACCAAGGGGAATTTGATTCTATTCTCATCCAATTCAGTTAGAATCATGAGGAGAATTGAGCTCGTGAACTGAGGTACCTCTGTAGTTGAAAAAAGTTAAAGAAGTATATATTCAAACTATTGCTGATGAGTTTGTTTCTATTAAAGTGAAAACTTATAATATGTTCAGTTTGATATATAATGAAATATCAACACTTCAAATGATGTGACTTTTACTCTGCCTGCTTTCCAGATCTGCAATGTCTTTTCAGTTACTGTTCTGGAGGGAAAACAACCTGTTGGAGCCATTGAAGCTAGAAATTGACCAGATGTGCAGGAGTGCTACATGGTCCAGACATGATCATACCAAAAACAAAGAGTTCCTGGGTCAGCCAGGTGAAGAACTTGCTACAGTCCATAACAACACCAAGCCCCTAGACTGTCCAAGACATGGGTTGCTAAGCAGCAGGGTTGAAATTGACATCATTCTTCTCAGTATATAAATAAACATGCTGCATTAGTTAAGCAGTACATTTCCTCCCAACAGAAGAATAAGAGCTCCACCTGACCCCACCTTTGTCTCTTCTTTCTTTTCTCATCCCCTCTTGGACCTTCACCCCAAGAACCTCGAGGGCCATGTGGATCATGGCAAGAACGGTCTTAAGAACAGGAATTGTAAGAGCATTTGGTGTTCTCTTTGCCATGGACTCCAATATTGCTAGGCAAGACTGTGAAATTCTCAACCCTTAGCTCAAGGGGCAGAGGGGAGGAACAGACTGGGAGGAGACAGGGTGGTCGTATGGTTGAGACAGGCATGGGACTCCAGCAGGAAGGGAGGACTAGGAGCTTATCTGACCCTCTTCCACTGTCCTTTACTTTCCTCATAGGCACGGATCCTGGTCCTGGGCTCTGGCTGGGTAGGCACAGAGCAGGTGAAGAGTAGATCTGAGGAGCTCTACAGGACACTCTTGATAGCAGTATGTGTTCTTAAAATTGCAAAACACTAACTACATTTTGCAGTCTTCACATGAGAAGAATAGGAGAAAAAGTCTGGCAGCTGCAAAACTGGAGCACATTACAGCTGAAAGGGAAGGAAGGAACTCTTGTGGTGAAGGGAAGGCAAAGGACTTCTGATTAGAGAGGGAGCAGGGATGAAACAGTCCTGTGACAACCTGAAACCAGCTGCATAGTTTCTTTTATAAACACTTGTGAAAGGAGTTTTTGCCTGCAGAGAAACAGAGTGATAGGATGGAAGAAAATTGAACTCCCTGACCCTCAGTTTCCTCATCTGAAGAGCGAGTGTGATGGCAACAGAACAGGGTCTATCTTGTGCACCATGAGGTCTCAGAACGATAAAGCATGTGAAAGTATTTTGTAGACTATGAAACATGTTAATTTTGTACTTAGGGTAGGAGAGCTGGTGCTTGTTTCATCCTCAAAACAGAAAACCACATAAAAGCTATGGAGGCATATTGTCTTCTTTACTATGAAATCAGATGCAGAAAATACTTCCCTTACGTTAGGATGCCATGTGGATTGTCCTAGTTTGACAGAATATTAAACATGAAGAAATAAGGAATTAAGAAGTCCTAATACCAACTCTATCCCTGTTCCCACTGAGATACTTTTCTTTGTCTCTCAACTTCTTTGGATTCAAAATAAGGACTACCATACTCAGTGGAATGCTTTCTGTCTTGGAAAACATGAAAACTATCATCTTGGTAATTCAAGGTTTTGTCAGCCTGAGTAACCTGTCCCTAGAAGGAACATGTGGCCAATGGCAGAGAGTTCTTGAGAAATACAGAATGCAGACACATCTAAAACATTTCAGAAATTGGAATGGCACATGGAATTATTTTCCAGAGCTTGTTCTCCTGGGGGTAAAATTAGTTGGAAAGATCTCATACTTGGAGTCCACTGGCAGAGCCCAGCACCAGGCCCCCTGGGTAGAACCAGAAGAAAGCAGAAACTGCATGGCCACCCACAGTCTACACATGAAAGAAGGAACTTACAGCTGCTGTGCGATCTTGAAGCCCCACCACTGATGGCCACAGGCACACCTGTGCACAGGGACGGGCCAGTATACTGCGGGGCAAGGGCACCTGAACAAGAAGTGGGGGAATCAGACCCAGTTACCTGAACTTGAGTTTGACCCTGAGCCCATCACCTCACTCCTTAGCCAGTACAACTCACCTGGATGATGATTGGCAAGGGTAGGGATATCCTAGATTAGTGTTCAAGAGAATGATCTGGGAGTTTCTAAAAAAATTCAGTTTCCTGGGTTCATTTTCCCCAAGATCTAGAGTCACTGGCCTTAGAACACAACCTGGGAATCTGTGTTTCTTTTACAAGTACCTGTAATGATTACAGGGAATGGCCAAGCTTGAACCCATAGCTAAGATAGTCCCCAAGGTCCTGCTGGCCCTGGCGCCGCACTCTTTTGACCCGTGGGCTGGGACTCCTGTAGATACGGAGCAGAAGTCTGCTGGAAGGGAAGGAGAGAGACTGAGTTTCTCTAGCACAGGGACAGTGCAGCTGCAGTGGGTGCAAACACTAGATTTTTATTCCTTTGATCTTTTTAGCCTCTTCCCTGAGTCCTGGTGGGTTTTTATTGCTAACGCTCTTCAGGGATCCTTACGGTGTCTTCACTCTTCCTGTGCTCCTGATATCATCATTTCTCACCTCTCCCCAGTAAAAGCCAACCTTCACTGATTGTATCAACACTCAAAATCTCATACACACCATCAGGGTATGTCAGAGCTGGAGGCTGAAAACAACTTATAACATCCTTGTGTCAAGCTATCTAAGCTTTTTCACAAGTGAACAGGGGTCCCCAGAGGCTGTGGTTCACATAGGTAGTGGTCCAGTGACCACGAGGAGATTGCTAGAGAGCTGGGGGACATTGGGGGAGGACAAGAATGACGAAGCAGAACACAGGGAAGGTGACAGCAGTGCAAGGGGCTGAAGAGACCAGGAGTGGCTTTGGATGCTGGCAGTGTGACATAGCCTCACTGGGAAGATAAGGGTGGACTGATGTCGCAGACAGGAGCCCTGTAGTGGCATTTGGATGCATTAAATGCAAGGCACATAGTAGTCAGGCTCTGTCTTGGGTTCAGAGTGGGGGTCAGGGCTTCCAGGCAGCAGGCAGTACTCAGGCCATGGCCACTAGGCACTGGGCCCTGACCTGGGCATAAGGATGGGTTCATCTTAGCCCCTGGGGCTTCCTGAGGAGGCTGGGTATGAAGCTGGCATGAAGAGTTCCCCTTAGCCAGTCCAGCCCTTTGCCAACCACTATGCCATACTCCTTTATCCTATATAACAACACTCTGAAGTGACATGATCCCCATTTGATGGTGGGTGAAACTGAAGTCATTTTTGACAGAGTTGGTGTTTGAATCTGAGTCTGTGTGACTATAAGACCTGTGCTCTTTGGTAGGAGGCTAATCAGAAACTAGGTGACAGGAACTGACCACAGATCGGTCCTTGAGATGTACCTCTAAGACTAGAGTTGGTGATAGGAGGTGAGGACTCCATGGATACTCATGGATTTCCTGAGTCTTGAACACCTTGGGCATTGTTGGACACACAGAGACTGGGGTACTGGGTAGGGGCAGCTCCCTATTCATTCTTGCAGAATGTGCTTAGTGTCGTAGGGCTCTGTGGGTAGCCAGCAAGGACTGGATAAAGTTGGGACAGTGATAAGGAAAAAGGAACACAAGTGTCTCCCCAGTCTACATATAAAGCTAAAGCCTAGGACTCACACAGGGACCCACCTGGCATCAGTCAGCAGTAGCCCAGCATCTGCAGGGAAATTTCACAGTGAAGACAAGTGCAGTCTGGTAGGAAGCAAGGAACAAGTCTGCTGGAAAAGGCTTTTCCATTGTTGCTGGGGTGATGATGCTGGTGAGAGTTGATCAAGGTTTGAAGGGTGCAGAGGGACATCCTTGGCAGAGACAGAGGCAGATGTTTTGGGTTGGGGCAAGAAAAGCATGTGGGATGATGTGGGGATGGAGGCGAGGAGAGGCCAGGCCTGGAGTTGGGCCAGCTCAGTTCCACATCTCCAGCTGCTCCCCAGGGAGCTGGGTGACTACGGCCCCATCCATGATTTGTATGAAGCTCTGTTTCCGTGCCTGTACAAACCACTCTGGGCTGTAGTTTTGAGGCATAAGATAGACTGTGTGTGAAGCACCTGGCATGGGGCTTAGCATGCTCTAGGGCTCCAGAAACAGAGCTCTTATTGAGTAATTGCTGATGGTAGTAAGTTTCCTGGTAGCCAAGAAAAGAGGAGGAGGGATGCTGAGGGAGAGTTGACGGAGGGTTGCTTCACAGTCCAGGGAGACCGGAAACAGTATCATAAAGGAGGGGGCTGCCCCACACAGAGCAAGAGGGGAGCCTAGCACAAGGCTCACAGCCAGCCTGCAGAGGTGGCTTTCACACTCAAGGGGACAGGGCTGACAACACAGCCTGGTGCTGTGATTCTTCCATGCCAGGCCAGGGCCTTGGGATATCCACCTGCCTGGGCTCCTTGGACAGTCTCCAGAATGCCAGGCAGCCAGACATGAGCTCATGTATTTACTGTAAGAAGCCATGCAGCTGGAATGGAGGGGAGGGGGTCAAGGGGCAGGAACTCAGCCCCGCTACCCCAGAGCAATCCAGAGGGACTTGACTGGAGCCTCCCAAGGAAAGTGTGCCAGACCTTAGGAGAGGGCTTCAGGGAAAGGACCCTACTCCTTCCACTGCCTTCTCTACTTCCTTTCTCTGGTCCAGACAAGCAGACCTCCTGGATGAAGCTCCTGACCCTAGGCAGATGTTGGGGGAGACAGAGCTCCAGGTCTGCCAGGAACCATGCAAGAATGCAGGGTTGCTCAAGCTCCCATTTCAGTGGTAGCCCCAACATGTTGGGCAATTGTGACTTCCCAAGAAAGGGCCCCAGCATCGACAGGAGAGTAAACACCCACCACCAGACACAAACTCCAAGCCTGAGAAGAGACCAGGAGCAGGGATCAACCGTGCTAGACCATTGGGTATAAGGTGAAGTGAACCAAGTCACAGCTGGCGACTTTGAAGGGCTTCAGAAGTCATTTAACCCACGTGTTTCATGTCACAAATGGGGACTGTGAGGAACAGAGAAAAGTAAATTTCTCAAACACTGGGAGAAGTGAGTGGCTGTAGAAGGCTGAAAATTGGTCCCCCAAAAAATATCCATATCCTGCTGCCTAAAGCCTGTCATTGTTACCTTAGTGTGAGTGTATGTGTGTGTGTGTGTGTGTGTGTGTGTATGTGTGTGTGTGTGTGTGTGTGTGTCGGGGCATCTTTGTAGATAAGAACTAATAGAGGGTCTTGACATGAGAAGATGATTCCAGAAGGCACTGAGTGCAATCCACTGTAGCCCACTAAATGCAACAACACGGAAAGAAGTGATATGAAGACATACAGAAGCTAATACAGAAGATTGCAGCGAATGTGGTGACCAACCAGTGGACACAGAACGAGACAAGGAGCCCATCACCCCTCTGCACAGTTCAGCCAACCCCTTGACTTTGGACCCTAGCACTGTGAGAGAATACACTCCTGTTATTTCAAGCTACCAAGGTTCTAGTGATTTCCTACCTCAGCCAGGAGAAGCACACATAGCATCCATGTAGGCCCAGGTGCCAGCTGGAGCAGTGATTTTTCTATCCTTACCCACTGGGCTGCTGGGAGGGAGGATGCAGTAGCCTGTAAGGCAAGATCTCATATTTTTTTTGACACAAGCTTTACCAAGAATAGTGGTAGACACCATGGAGGAGAACTGGGTGTCTCGGAGGGAGAAGCCACAGGAAGCTAGTAGGAAGCATGCAGTCTGTCCAGAGTGGGCAAAGAGAGGGTCAGAGCAGAGGGAGAGCCCTTCGCCCACCTCCTGCTCTTCACTGTGTTACCTGATGTCTAAGCACAACTTGGGGTTTTCGCTGTTGATGTGACTGCTGTGTAATGCATAGCATTTGGGGTGTGTCTTTTAGCATCTCTGTGGCCTCAGAGGAGCTCCTGGGACTAATCAGGATGAAAGCAATGTGGGGGAACAGTTGTTCCCATGGGTTAGCTTTGTCTTCCTCCTGGCTGAGGTGCTGTGCAGGCAGCCGGCTTCTGTGGAGCTGGACAGGTCAAGACCTGGGTCAGAAGATCTGCTGAAGGAACCCATAGCACTCAGTCAGTCAGCCTGGGCACAGCTGAAGAGGCCGTAGGAGAGAATCAGAAGTGGGAAATCCACCCGGCTCTGCAGCCCACCAGCTGTGTGGCCTTAGGTCAGATGCTTGGGCTCCAGGAGGCTGTGACATTTCAAAGGCCAAGTGCGTGAGATGGGGAGAAAGGGCTCTGAGCAGCCCAGGTCAACTCCCATGTTAGCTGTGCAGGTTTCCAAACCAGTTCCTGCTGCAGGCTGATCCATCTGGGGAATGGGAGGTGAGGGAGCCTGGCAGGAAGGGGTAGCTGGCCCTGTATCAGGGTAGCTCACTGGTGAGAAGAACAGCACAAACATTCTCCTAGGGCACACATGGTTTACACACACACACACACACACACACACACTCACGGCCCAACGCAAACATATTTCCAAGGAATTGGGGGTGGGACAGCTCAGTCTCCGGAGAGCTATCCATCTAGCCATGGACATAACTGTGTACATAGGGAATGACCTTATTAGAAAGCAACACATTCAGAAGTGCCAAGTGACACAGGCCAGGCTGCACATGGGAAAGCTTGGGGCCCACACAGCTGGAGTGCAGGCACAGGGCAGAGACACCCTGCCAAAGGGCACTCCAGACTTTCCTGACTGCAAGACCCAAAACTAGCCTGTGTGCCATCTGGGGGACAGGAGCAGGGAGTGGTGTCTGGAAGATTTGTCATTCATCTTGCTGAACACAAAGAGCAAGAAATGTATCTTCAAGGGAAGGCAAAAGGATGTGTCCACCAGGGACAGTCAAGCAATTAGAGGTCTCCACTGAATTTAGCCCTTAGCTGGTGGGGTGGAGGAGGGTAAGGCCTTGGGGAGGAGGTCCTCATTCCCCTAGAGTTCTGTCTTGGGGCCACCAAGCTCTGCATCAGCTCCAGACACTGTTGGTTCAACCTCAGAACAGGCGTTGGCCGTGACTAAGGACTCACATAGCAAAGGGGAGGCCTGGCCTCGCAAAAGCATGGCTTAGATGCAGCCACAGCAGCCAGGACAGTACCACAGGACCAGCCTTTAATGGGAAGGTGGCCCCTGAAGCTTCCCTTGCTGTTCCAACAGTGGGGGAGTTGAAGGTGAGTTTTAGTTAATCATGCTCCTCAGATCCTGGCAAACTGGGCCAGTGGTAAAGGACTCACTGGATTTATTTTGTTAATCTGTGTCTGTAGTATCCTTGACTCCAAATTCTCTCCCCCTCTCCTAATATGTTTGATATAAATCTTTCAGTAGAAAGGTATTTTCTAGAACACTTTGGGAGTACATGTGTATGTATGTAACATGGCATGTATTCATATTTAATCTACATAAATAGCATTGTATTGTAGGATTTGTTTCTCTTCCTCTTCACCCTCCTCTCCTTCTTTCCCTTTCCTCTTTTTCTCTCCCCTTTTCTTCTTCCTCTTCTCCTCCTCCTCTTCTTCTCCTTCTCCTTTTCTCCTCCTTCTTCTTCTCCTTCTCTTTCTCTTCCTCCTCTTTCTCCTCCTCCTCCTTCTCCTTCTCCTTCTCCTTTTATTTGGAATTATGTTTGTATCACCCACCCATGATACCATACCTTTATAAGTCTTAGTTTTGACTACCACTTCCTATTATTGCATGGGCCATTTGTCCCCTTGTCATTTACCCATGCCCCTGGGGTATGCACACATCTAGTCTGCACCCAAGTCCTACTCACTGCTGACCAGGTTTTGAGTGATAGCTTCCAACATAATTATACCAACATTCCCAGCTTTTCCAGAACATCTGTGCCTGTCTACAAACCTGCCAGCAGTGCACACAGCATTCTGCCTCCTGATCCTTACCAACATCCTTGATGGATTTAAAGGTTTGGGTTTTTGTGGACATTACCAAGGTGAATTCGCATCTCTATCATCTACCAGGTTAGTGACCAGAGATGAGAAGATAAAGCACATATCTTTGACTCAGGTTTTGTCTCTAAATTATAGTAGTAATATAATTACCTTATGGGGGTTAAATGAATTATTAAAAAATGTGGTGTATATTTAAGTGTTTAGTCATTACTGGTAGTAGTAGTAGTAATAGTACCTACTGCTGCAACTACTTGTCCGTCCTCAGTTAGTGAGATGTACTGTCTCCTTGGAGACTTGCTGCTCAGTTGGGTTTTGCCTATGGTGGATCCTTTAAGGCATATCTTTTTCCCATCGTTCCATTGGATTTTCATCATTTTGTTGCTGATTTGTGTTTTTGATCATTCTAGATAAGAATCTTTCCCTTATTTTTTGTTGCTGCAGTATCTTCTCTCAATCTGTTCCGAGTTTTTTTTTTTTTAATTTTGACAGTGGTATCTTTTGTTAAACACAATTTCCCATTTCTTTGTGGCTTAACTTTTGGAATATTATTTAATAAATGCTTTTTCAACACAAAGTCACAAATATGTTACCTTTTTATTAATAGTATCCTTTGCTTTTCTTGCTTTTCATCATTAAGCTGTCAAGTTCCCAATTAATTTTGGTAGGACAGCCATACAGCTTTATTTTTCTCAGCATAATTCTTTACTGCATGATTTCGTAGTGATACACACATATGCATCTAGGGAAGGGAAATACAATACGAACATTAATTTTGTTTTTTAGCATTTAATTCTATTGTGTTGGTATCTTTGTCTACCACAGGATTTAATTACTACATGGCTTGTTTATGGCTTAGGTGTGTCCCTGTGTTGGCACAGTCCCAGAGTGGTGGTCCTCGGAGATGGTACAGAACATGTAAAGATGAGACATAGTGAGAGGTCCTTCCACCACCAAGGGTCCTTCCCTGGGAGTGGAATTCTAGTGTCCAAGTTCGCACAAAGTGAGTGAGTCTAGTCTTGCCTCCCACCTGCCCTTGTGATCCTTCCTCACACGGAGAGCACCAGCAGCCATGAGGTCCTTACCAAGCTCAGCTGACAGTGCCAGTGTGCTGTTGAATCTCCAGAATTGTGAGCTAAGCAGAGTTCTTGCTTTCGTAAGTAGCCTGCTCAGGTATTTTGTTATAGTAACTAATAAATATTATGGGCTTTCAGAGTTTTCATATTTTCCTAAGTTTGTTTTTCCTTTTTAATTATATATAGCTATATGTGGGGCTATCTACTTTGATTCACATTTTGCAATATGTCTGTAAGTTTTCTCAAAATATCTTTACAAGCTCTAACTTGTGATTGTAAAGAATCTATAGATTACTAAGGGAAGAATGGACATCTTTGTAATACAGTGTTATCCATTCATGAACAAGGTAACATTTTTGTTTAAATCTTCCTTAGTTTGAATTTTTAACAGAAGATCTTAACTCATCTTTTAAAAAGCTAATGCTATTTTTTATTGTGTTTGAATAGTGCCTTGTTTGTTTATATATTTCTAATTGGACTTTTGGAGAAATAATTTTAGGCAGATTTTTATAAGTTGACTTCATATGTACACAGATAAGTGAACTCTCTTGTTAGTTTAAATAGTCTGGCTTCTGGTTCTATTAGTTTCTCTATGTGGATGATTCTACCACCTACTAACGATACAGTTTTTCTCTCATCTCTTTTTATTGTTATTTGCATACTTAGTTTTCTTGCCTTAATGCATTGACCAGTAATTCTGATACAAGGTGAGCATCCTAATCCTAAAATCCGAAATCTAAAGAACTCCCAAATCTTAAACTTTCTGAGTGCCAACATGATGGCACAAACTTGATGGTTCATTGTATACAAACTTGGTTTCATTGAAAAATTATTTAAAATATTATATAAGATTACTTTCACACTGTATATAAGGCATATATGAAACATAAATAAATTTTGTGTTTACACTTAGACCCATCGCTCAAGAGAGCTCATTTTACATATGGAAATATTCCAAAAATCTGAAAAACTTTTGCACTTATGGATTTTAAATAAGAAGTACTTAGTTTGTAGGGATAGTTCTCATTTAACAACCTACCTATTTAACCACTGTTCAGACTTACTACCTGCATTTGGACTTATGATGCTTAAATGCAAGCTGCAGTGTGGCCTTAGAGTGGCTTCTTCTACAATACTGTACTATAATTTTCACTAGTTTTACTATATAGTACAGTACTATGGTTTTATGTCCTCTTATACATTACAGTACTGCATGTAAGAGTTATGCAAATAAAAGCAAAGTCATCAAGTTGGAGCTTCCTTCGACCATTTCTTTGTTCTGAATATAATATATACTATAAACATCTTAGTTACCTTTCTTGTTGCTTAAAAAAAAATACCTGACATTCAAAGTTAAAAGAGGAAAGGTTTATCCTGGCTCACAATTTGTAGAGGTTTTAGTCCATAGGCAGCTGTCTCTAAAGCAAGATGGCATGGCAGATGGGCACTGCAGAGAAGAAACAGCCCATAACATATACTATAGATTAATATAATATATACTATACACATCTTAGTTACCTTTGGCTTTGGGGGGACATCTAGACACAAGCCATAACAACATACAACTCCTTATTTAGCAACCAGTTCATTTAATGACCTAATCTCAGAAATGGAACTCAGTTGATAAACAAGGCATGTCTATAGTACATTGAAGAGAAGTGTGAATATTGAGCATGCACTGAATTGAACCTCAGTTTAAACAAGAATTTCTTTCTTTTTTTTTTTTTTTTGGTACCGGGGATTGGACTCACGACTGTGCACTTGCAAGGCAGGTGCTTATGCCACTGAGCTAAATCCCCAGCAAACAAGAATATCTAAAGTTCCTCTTGAAAATAATGTTTGCTGAGAGATATTTTATTATATATTCCTAACGAAATAAAGAGATTTCTGTCATTAGTTTTGTGGGACGTATTAATGCTTCCAAAATTTGTTGAGACTTTTTAATGCCTTTTCTGTATCTATCAAGATAATTCTATTTTTTCTCCTTTGGTCCATAAATTTAATGGAGTACTTTGAAAGAGTTTTTATCTTGTTAGTCTTTCCTAGAATTACTCACTCTGATGATGCACTTTATTTGCTTATTTGCCTGATTGCTTGGTTGTTTACTTATGTTGGGGATTAAACCTAGGACTTCATTCATGCTAAACCTGCAGTATACTACAAGGATATAGCTCAGTCATGATGTGTTTTTTAAATACATAGTCAGGTTCCTTAACAGAGACTTTCCGAGGGAAGTCAGGGTAGGGATAATCATATATGTGTTCAGAAATGAAAGGAGTGTTGTGAGCTATCATTTGCTTATTTTCGAGTCATGGTTATAGTAGCTTCATAAAAAGTGTGGCAGTTCATCCCAGAGACCTTGGGGGCCAGTTTGTAACAGCTAAATCTTGGAAACAACCAAAATGCCCATGAACAGAAGAATGGATAAAAAAGATGTGGTATTTTTATACAATGTAATATTACTCAGCCATAAAAAGGATAATCTTGAGGCTTTTATAGGTAAGTGGAGACAACTTGAGACTATACTCATAAGTGAAATAAATCAAACTCACATTTATAAATATAGTCTCCCTAGTGTAATAATAATAAAATTGAAAGAGTAATAAGATCCAAAATGTACAATAGATATTGTAATAATGAAAAAAATGCTCAAAAGAAAAAAAACAACTGGGATAGGGGAAAGGAGAAAAGGAAGAAAGGAAAAGATTCTATTATATAGGTACACATATGACTGTATGTATGTATATGTGTGCAAAATAGATAATTATACTACTAACCTCTATTAGTTCACCAAAAAGAGCAGTTTGTGCTGTCATTGCTTGCTTGTTTGATTATTTTTTGTGCCTACATCTTGTAACCTGAGCAACTACCACTAAGATAACAATATGCAATATATTAACTTGTGTTGATATCCTACTGTTTTTTTAAAATTCTGTATTATGCCTATCCTTTTTTCTGTTTTGCTTTTTAAAATTAAAACATGAAAGAACAAGATACTTTCCAAAAAAAGTGTGGCATTTTTCTCTCTGTTGTTTTCTGAAACACTTTGCATAAGATCAGTTCTTTATATGTTGCTTGAGGTTCAATAGCACTCTTCTATAATTTTTTGTTTTGTTTTGTGCTTTGTTGAGATATATGAATTTGGGAAGGAACTAATATTTTAATTTTTGAAGTAATGATTGTTGAATTTTTCTTCTACTAGTTTTGCTTTATCAGAATCTTGGTAATCATGCACTCATTTTCAAGTATTTTCCTATTCTAATTCTTGATAGTGATTTTACTGTTTTTAAAGCTCTGTTGCATCTCTGCTTTTTTTTTAATCATTATACTTTCTTTCATTTTTCTTTGACATCTTCTTTCCTTCCCCTAAAATTTGAAGATTTTGCCAGTGATTTATCAAATATATAAATTTTTCACAAAACTTTTAGTTTTGCCATTTTTTCTACACCTTTTTATGATGTTTTTCTCCTCATTTCAATTATATCTTTTTTTTTTTTTTGAGTTCTCTGGGTTTAGTCAACTGTAACTACTCCTTTTCTAACTTTGTAAGGTTAGGCTTAGCTCATTTGTTTTTGTTCTTTCTTGTTTTTTGATAAATGTATTTAAAGCAATAAATTTCTCTCAAATAAGCTAGCTATGTCTCACAAATTTTGACTTATGGTGCTTTCATTTTGTTCATTTCTAAGTATTTCACACTTTTCCCTGTGATTTCCTCTTTAACCAAAATGTTACTCATTAACTTTTTTTAGTTTCTAAGCTATCCTTTTGTTATCAACTCCTACTTTTACAGCACTGCGGTCAGAAAGTGTACTCTGTGCAGTGATGTTGGTGCTTTGGAATTTAGTGAAGCTTCCTTTGTCACCCAAATTTGCTGTTGACTTTTGGGAATGTTCCATGTGTTCCTTTAAAGAATATGCATTCTGTATTTATTAGGTGTGAAATATGTGTGTTCAGGCTTATTAATTGTGTAATGCAAATCTACCATATCTTTCCTTTTCTTTTTGTTGCTTTAATTGATTAGTTTCATAGAGGACCAGTTACACAAATTGATTTATCTACTTATTCCAAGATTTGTGTTTCAGTTTTTTAATTTACTTATTTCCAAACTTTCTTATTAGGTGCATATATGTTAGTAACCATTGTTCTGTCTGGCTAGTGTTCATTTTACTGCTATAGCTTACGTCTCTTTTTTCTTTTGATGACGTTACCTTAAAAGCCATTTTCCTGGTGAAATTGACACACTTGCTATTCTTTCATGTGTATTTTCTTCATACATATTTTTTCTCAATGTTTATTTTTGTATGCTGAATACATACAAGGGTATTTCTAACATAATGAGAAGGATGTTAAAAAATCAATCCAATACACTCAAAAGAACTCCACTTGGTTCAAGCAGTAGAATCTCAACTCCCTATATGTTTCTCCTTGGACTTTCCTTAGACTCCAAAGGTTACCTGAATTTTGTTCTACCTTTTATTTGCTTTTTCTTATATTTCTTACATAGTCATATATCCCTAAACAATCAATAATTCACTTTTTCATACTTTTGATACTATGTGTATCTCTTCATGACTTGCTGTTTTTGTTTTTCAATATTTTAATGACTCATTTCTAGGTACAATAGTAGAATTAATTTTGCCTGTGGCTATTTTTCCACAATCACAATATGATTCATGTATATTATGTACACAATACAATATATATTTATCTATGTTACTGTTTATTTCTAGCTTTTGCTGTTCAAGCACTGCTGCATGACTATTCTTATCTGTTTCGTTGCTCATATCTGCAAGAATTCTACTTGAGTTGAGAATTGTTGAGCTAACTAGTGCGTATCCTGTAGTTGCTGAGTATGCAATTCTACAGAAAGGTGAACATCTTCAAAATAATATAAACATTAGAATTTCTCACTCCATGTACTTGTTCCAATATCTAATGCATTTTAAGATGCATTTTAAGGTGTCTTTTCTTCTGTGGTTGGAGATTAGTAAAGACAAAAGAAGCAGATTGCTGCGTGAGATTATATCAGTGAAATGGGCTTATTTCTAGAATGAAATTGTAGCCATTGAGCTGGAGGGGCAAGTGCCAGGAAATAGACTTGAGAAGAACTTCAAAGGCCCAAGCCAGTGTTTTCTGCTCTTTTCTTTTCCTCTCTGAGGTCTATAAGGAAAAGCATAAAGTGAAAATCTCATTTATGTCCCAGGACTTTCTGGTCCTCTGAGAAACAATCACCCTCCCGAACCTGAAAATGCTCCAGAAGTTTTCAACACTGCTGAAGAACCCAGAAAGACATGGGGCTTGTACAGCCTGAGCTTGTTTTCATTTTTCTGTTTGCAGAGTCACACATGGAAGAGGTTTTCCATTTTTGTGCTGGCTGCATCTTGCCAGTGCTCACAGAGTTGTAATAGAGAAACATCACATGCCTGCCACTGCTAACCAGGTAGCAAAAAGACTCAGGTTGGAGAGAAAGGAGGATGCTTTTAAGGTAGCTAAGTAGGAGTGGAAATTGTAAGTAAATCTTTCTTATTACCTGTCCAACAATCATTTCTCCCTTGTCCTTCCTAAAAGAGCCCTAACATTGTCCAGCTTTCCAATTTTTATTCAGGAGAGACCATGAGAGTTTCTTCATTTTTACCAGTGAAGTGATACAAGAAAAAACTTACCTCTATTCTGCAACTGGACACTATTGTGTCTAGATGAGATGGCTAGAACTGCTGCAGCCAATATGTGATGATGAGAGGAATTGGGCTGAAAAAGCCAACCCATGGGAAGGAAGAGAGTTCTGACATACCAAGCTGACATCAGCCTATCATTTCTTGTACCATAAAATACATTCTGTTACTTTTCAAAAATCTTTAGTTAGAGATGCCTGTACATTGCAATCAAAACAACCTAAAACTTTAGGTTTTTTAAAAGAAAAAGCTTTAGAGTTAAAGAATCACAGAATGGAAGATAGTTAAGCAGACTACATAAGGCTCCCAGAATTTCCAGGTGAGAAAATTGAGTCTGGGTCCATGACTTATTCCTCTTACTATCACTGATGGCCATGTGACTCTTTTGGCCAAGGGAAGCCAATATATGTACATATGATATATCTTTCCCATAAGCAGAACCTTGAAGAAATAGTGCATGTGTTTACAGATGCTTTCTTCCACAAGAAAAAGCTGCTTTCTCAACCTAGTCCAAAGAAAGACTGAACGTACACTAAAATAATTATTATCTTTTACCAAATGAGAATTGGTAGAGCAAAGCAGAACCTCTTTTTACCCTATAAAGGGTAGGAAACATGGGTGAGAAATATATTTTTGAAAATGCAAGACAATGATCTGGGAAAGGGGAAATTCTTACTACAGGGATGGTTTCAGCACTATGAAAATTGATGCACACATGAGATGTAATTAACAAATCATTGAGTTATTTTTTCCTACAACGAGTTTGAATTTGGCTTCTACAACCTAAAATGGTTATTGCTAATATTCTGTCTTATACTATTCTCTTTTCACTTGTTGATGTTTCACCTCCCTGTTCAGAAGGGGAGGACAGACGGCGTTCTGGTTATTATTCATCCCAAGAGCCAAGACTGGTGTGTGCTCACTCCATGTCTGCATGCTCCTGATGTGGGCTTGCTTCTGTAGTCGAGCCACTCAGCATGAAAGCAAAGGCTGTGGCTTCCTGGTCTTCAGTTGTTCCACATTAGTTCCACACTGGTCAATTGTGAAAACTCTACGTCACCACTTCTGCATTTTCTCTCTACTGGCCTGACCTGTCCGATTAAAATAAGTAAACAAAATTCATGTCTTGTCAAGTAATTTCCAGTCAAAGAGTTCTGCCGGTGTGACCAGAGACGTGAGAAAGACAACTTGCAGACAGACAACAGCCAAGCTTCCTGGACTTTCTGAAACACCAACCTCTAGATGAGGGGATCTGACAATCTACTAATTGTCAACTGAGGTGCTGTATTGTGTTTTTCCAAGAGGAGTAAAGTTTTGGAGCTGAAGAACCTTATACCTCCTGTGAATAACAGATGGGGAAGATGAGAAAGCTCAAGAGATGCGTTATGACAGGGCTGGAGGAGGTCAGGCCCAGGAGGAAAGTCCATGTTGGCCCAGACAATCACCTAGGGGAAGAGATGACCCAGGTGACATCATCATAGACTAGAAGTGCTAGAGCATAGCAGGTAGCAGGGCCATACTCTAGGTATGTCAACTCCAGGCCAACTAGTCTTGCGGAAGGAAGAATTAATGAATAATGTTTTGAGATATCAGCAATGACTGGGCTATGATAAAATAAACCATCTATGAGGTCTAGAGACAACAAAGTCATCTGAACCAATAATCATAAACTGACTTGTTGCTTCTATCCAAAATAGAAAGGCATGCTGCAATTCAGTTAGAGGTTAATAAAAATAAAGGCATATTTTCCTCCTTCCATATTCTACTCAATGGATTCTACCCTAAGATGCATAAGGATACATTAATGTTTAGATAAAGATTTTGGTTTAGAGGTAATCAAGCTGCACTCAAATGAAAATACATCATATCTTTGTGGGCTCCTAGACCTCCATATGGACCCAGCCCAAGATGACCATGTTACTCAGAGTTTGGCTGAAAGAAGCAGGCTGGTACCTGCTTTGCTTTTCTGGCTGTTTTGCCAGGGAACCAGACCAGACTGTGAATATGCATGATCTGGATTAGTACTTGTCACTGCTCCCAGAGCATCACAGAAGGCCTAGTGGCACAGATGGGCCTGCTCCATGCCCTCCAGCTCAACAGGTCCAGGAGTCATCCCAGCAGAGTAATGGCACCAACCCCTGTCTCCACTCCTTTCCTTTCAGTGCTTGCACCTTCCCTGAGTTCTTGGTGTCCTATCTCCATCAGAGAAACTCCAGAGCTCTGCAGGGATGAGAGAGATACAGAGACAGAACTCACACAGGACCTCTGTGGCAGCCTTGAGCAGAACTTGGGTGGCTCCTAAGGACAGCTGGCCACTCTAGTAGTGAGGTGGGGGATGCCAAGAAGAGACTTAGCAGAGGACTTGGTGGCCTCTATGCTAATTCTGCAGAAAAGCTGAGGCTTAGGGTCAGTGACGCTGGTGAGGAGTGACTGGATTCTGGATCCAGTTGGAAAGCGAAGCTGAGGGTGTTTGCCGATGGCACAAATGTGGGAAGTAAGACAAAAATAAAAGGGAAAGATGATGCCAAACTCTTTGATCAGAGCAATGGGAAGGAGGGAGTCTCCAGCAGAGATGAGGAAAGCTGTGGGTGGCCTTTCAGCCTTTGGTCAACTGGCATTTCGATAAATGATGGCATTAGAAGGTTGAGACAATAAAAGATCGTTCACCTAAGTAATGGTAAAACAGAGTTGCTGTTAACTGAGGTGAGAATCCCACAGGAGGAATCTGTCTTGGAGCATACTACATTGGAGATAAAATTAGATATTCATAGACTGTCCAACAGGAAGTTGGACATTTAAGTCTGGAGTTTGTGCTTAAAATCCTGAGACTAGAAAAGAAGTAACAGGGAAAATAGGGAGAGAAGAAAAAATTCTAAGGAGTAAGATCTGGGGCAGAGGTAGTAAAAACTAGGGGAAGAAATAAAGTAGTAACAGTCAGAAAGAAAGAAGGAGAATCCAGAAAGATTCAGCCAGATGGAGAAAGCACACCAGGAAGAATAGAGTGCAACCAGCCCTCCCACACGCTGCTGGTTTCTAACTTAGATGAAGACAGAGAGTTCGTCACCACATGGAGCAACTCAGAGATGCTTAGGTGAAGAGGTGAGGTGAAAAACCGAGTGGGTGAGAGTGTGAGAGAACATAGAAGAACATTCTCCTCATTGCAGCAGTATAGAAAATAAAGATGTAAAGCTCTTTGGTGGCACTTCACTCTAAAGAAGAACAAATAAATAGGGCAATATGGGGTCGGAGAAGATTTTCATAAACGTGTATTAAAATGAGATGGTATTCCTGCTTGTTCATATGCTTGTGGGAATGATTTCAGGGAGAAGAAATTGGTGATGCAGGAAAAGAGGGGCCAGCTGTCTACCTAAGAAGTAGCAAGAGGGTCCCTTGGATGTGAGGGAGTGGCCCAGTTGGGGGATGTGGTAACCACACAGGTTCAGGGACCAGCATGTCGAGGATGGGGGTCAAGAGAGAGAAGAGGGCATCCTCTGTGGCTCCTGCATCTCAGTGAAAGAAAGCATGAGGACTAAAGCTGAGGCCCTCAAGGAGGTGGGGACAAGAGAGACCTTGAGCTAGCAGCCTAGCAGAGTGGAGTGTGAAAGGATTAGGGATGCATTTTTGAGCAGAACAGACACCTCTGCGGAGCCAGACCACCCACACCATTCACATTTCTGGGGAGCAGAAATTCACATCTCCTCCCTTCAGAGATGCCAGTCTGTTCAGGAGAGATGGAACATACAGCAGAGAGTGACCTGCGTGGATTCGAGGTGAGACAGCCATCTTGTTCTGCCCTTAGACCTTCAAGTGCTCCTGGTTCTCCAAGTTCCTGTACTCAGACCGGACTGGCACCAAGCACTACCCACCATGTGTACCAGTTTGGTGGTTCTTGTTCTCTTGATTTTGCAGTCAGAATCTGTGGGACTTCTCAGCCTCTACAATGACATGGGCCAATTGCTCAAAATAAATCATCTTCTCCATGTCTAAGATGTCCTGTTGGCTCTGTTTCCCTAGAAATGCCAACTCATACAGAAGCATTCACGTGGCCACTTGGCCCAGGCTTTAGTAGGGGAAGGAGTTGGATCTTCCTAGTCCCTGTCACCCACTTCTGGGATGCCCAGAAATCTTGTGGGCTCTCACTGAGGGGAGAGTGAAGCTCCCCATTTTGGCTTCTGGGCTCCACCGATAGCTGCTCATGGAAGGGGCCAGTTCTGAAGAGCACAGGAAAGAAAAATGAAGATTGAGGAAAGAAAGGGAAGGGAAATGATAAAACAGGTAAGGACCAGGGAGATCCCACAGTCCTCCTTCTCTCCCCGGAGCCAGCCCTGGGTCGCCTGCTTACCACGCAGTTGGCAGAGGCTGCGGGGTGATGGACGGAGGTCTGCGCATTTGGAAGCCGGACAGGCTGCACCGCTCAGAACCTTGGATTAGACGCTAAACAGACTCAATTTGGTCATCTGTGAAATGGAAGCCATACAGCTTGCCTGGTGGCACTGTTACGGGATGAAGGCAGTCATGCGTGAAAAGCCCTGGATGCCAGCTCAGAGCATAGGAAGCCTTCACCCATCTGGGGCTGTGGAAGCCCAGTCTGGCACATCTCTGTCATACTTGGTGTGGCGTTCAAGGCCTGCTGTGATCTGGGCCCTCCTGGATTTGCACCTCCTGCTAGCACTTCTCAGCTTCAGCTTCATGTTCAGCTTTTGTCTCCTATATTTAAAGCCCAGGAGACATGTGAGGTGGGAAGGGATAGAGGCTGCTCATGGTCTCTGCAAACCCATCTTCCTTTCTCCACACTAACTGAACTCTGGCTTTGTGGGGGATGAGGTGATGTAACCAGCAAGGAACCTTCCTGGGTTCCCTTTCAGAGGACTGACATGTCCCTCAGTCTTGGACAATAATATGTAATTGAATTATAGGATGGAGCTTCCAGAAAGCTTCTAAGAAAAGGAGGCCAATTTAGCTTTAGTGTCTATTATTATTATTATTATTATTTTACTTTCCTGTGTCTCTTTCTTTTCCCTAGGATAAAGTGACATCTTTCCTACCTGGCACCTGTGGTGTGGTCTGGAGGGAAAGCCTGCACTCATACTGCCTCTTGCTCCCTGGGGAATGATCCGTGAGTTCTTCCCACCCATCACTCAGTCACACCTGCCCCCCACAGTGAGATGATGATGATATATCCTTTTCTAGACCACTTGGAATAAGCCCAAGACCCCAGAACTTTGACTATTAAACCCTATGCCCATTTCCATGGCTATGTTTTCTTCCTCTGTGGTTGGTTGGGCATGTCCCAAGGGTGGGCATGTCTTTATTGTGAGTACCCTAAGGTGTGCCCTAGGAAGAGAAATTGTTAAGGGGAAAGAACAGGTGTCCTGTGACTCTCACACACAGGATCCACAGGCATGAGGCCTCAGATGGGAGAGATTGGCATTTGAGGCTGGTGTGATATTGGCCTAACAGAGCCGTTGTTGGCATTCTCAGCCTAGAACCAACCGTGCTGATTCTTCTGCAAGGTAATCCCTCCCCCCAGACCTACTTCCCATCATAAGAAATTTCAGACCTTTGCCTCTTCTCAAATGTTCTGGAAGCTGTCCCTACTTTTGCCAAAATGATAGTGCTGCCAGCCTCCATCCTGACCCATTCCAGCGTAGGAAAGATAAGTCAGGAGGCTGCTCTGTGCCATCTGTCCTAGATACACTTTCTTTTTACCTAAAGCATGATTTCCTTTCATCTTGGGCTAATTTGTTCCAGGCCCTCACCTAATTTATCCAAAACCTGTCTGGGATGAGTTTGATATGGTTCCTGCCCTGGAGAAAGGGGAATGAATGAAGTGACCTCCAGAGAAATCCATAAGCCACTGGGATTGTTGATGTGTCTCCGAGTCCTGTTTCCACCAACTGGGTCAGGGTTTGCATATGTTAGCATCTTGCTCTCCTTTCTCAGATGGAGGGACAGGATGGGAATATATTAAGTGTAGTTGGAGGGAAACTGCAAACTTTGTACTCTCACTCCTGGAGAAGATAGCAAGTATTTATTAAAATAGGTTTGATGGCATTTAAATCCATTATGTAGTGTTGAGAAAACATAAATTGCCCTAAGTGCAGAAGCAAGTTATCCACATGATTACCCTTGGAGAAGACTCCAACTGGCTCAGAGTAAATTCACTAGGACCTAATAAAGGTGGAGGGTTTATCTATCTCTAGGGCTCAAGGGGTGATGAAGGGCCAACAGTGATTAGTGCATTTCTACAAGAAGACACTGGAAATGATAATTTCCTCTTCCTTTAGGAAGAGACCAAGATTCAAGAAGGAAGGGGAAGGGAAGAAGGGGGGACTTGTGAAACTGAAGACACAAACTTTCATCTTTCCTACAGTCCTGTCAGGAAGTCTGGAAGGTTGGAAAAAAAAATTTTTTTTATAAGGTTTCCATGGAGAAGCCAACTTGAAAGACATCCAGAGTTTTCCCATCTTGGATCTCACTTAGGTTCCACAATCAAGGCAAAGGTGGGCAGTGAGCCTGCTTGTTTCCTTTGGAATGAACTCAGGCAAATTCCCCCTGGTTTACTTCCGTTGCTACCTACAGTGACTTTGGAACCTGGAGTTGAGAAGAGCTCCTCTCCTATGATTCTAAATTTCTTGGAACAGAGTTTCTATATGGGGAAGGGTAGGGTAGAGGGCAAGTGGGAATCCATGGGACTTCCAGGATTAGACATCCAGGAACTGGAACACTTTTAGGCAAACTTTAAAAAAAAAATTTTTTTTTGCACTTGGTACTGGGTGGATACCAACTGATACCAGGGTCCCCAGGTCCTCTGCTGTGACAGGATTTCCCTCCTTCACTTATTTCCAAGATCCTAGGAAGAACCATAGAACCTTGGGAGAGGAGTTGATATGACTGGGAGTGGCACTCAGCGAAACTGGGGGACAAAAGTTATTTATAATCTAGAGCAATCTAGCATTTCAATATTTTAGTCTCCTGGATGGCCCAGCTGGTGTATTGTCAGAGAATGTCAGCTCTGACTGTGCCATGTGGCAATGAAGACCAAGGTGCTTAGGGCATGGAGAAAGGAGAGCTGTTCACTGCTGCTTTCTAATGAAAGCCTCATCTCTGATCCACTCCTCAAACAACACAGCCTGCATTTTTTCCTGCCTTCTCTCCTCTGTTGCTGCCTTTTTCCTTTGGAGCAACCAATCTGCACTGAGAAGCAACTCCAACTGTGTGTCTCAGTTCCCTCCTTTAAAGGAAGTCATGCAAGTCAGTGAGCTATGTACACCTCTCCCAGGTGAGAACTCTCATCTGAAGCCTGTCTGTGCCCAAGAATTACTGCAGAGGTTTGGTGAGACAAAAGTGAGAAGTGGGGGATAGAACAGAGGATCTGGCTGAGTCTATGAAGTGCAGGACTAAGGAGAGAGCCCCCTCTCTGGTGTGCAGCTGAAAAGTGAGCAAAGTGGAGTGGGAACCAAAGGTCAGAGTAAAGCTGCGGACTAGACCTCGGCAGCCAATCAGAAGTGGTCATTGCTGATACAGCCAAGACAAGGGAAGGAATAAGGGAGTGCACGGGGTAACAACCAACAGGTTCAGCCACAGAGGAGGGCTCATGTAACTAAACCACAGAAAATAGCGCAGGGAAGAAAACCGGTGGCCGACTGGTCTCAGGGAAACAGGCTGGACTATGAGACACACTGAGGCATCACTTTGGGATTTCGAATGTGTTGTCTACCTGCCTTGAATGCATTGGGGTAAGTCTTAGAACTCGTGTTTTCACCCATAAATAAGGTTAATGTTTAAATTATGGGTTGTTGTAAGGATTAGAAATAATATATATGTTGTGCTGGATATCAAACAGGTCCCCATGGATGATTGTGGCATATGAACATCTTTCCCTTTCTCTCTATATACCTCTTTCAAGCCCAAACCCACTGATTTTATGTGCAACCATGCACTGTTTAACAAAAGGATGTGCTCTGAGAATTGCACATCTCTCTGGTATGTGAACTGCATAATGAACTTCTACACATGTAAGTGGTCCAGCCTGCTTCACAATTAGGTTACCTGAAATGATCAGCCTATTGCTCCTAGGCTATAAACTTGCATAGTGTGTTACATACTAAATACAATAGGTAACTGTAACATTATGGTATTTGTGTACCATAAAAAAAGGTACAGTAAACATAGTGATAAGAATAGATATTATAATAATGAAAGGGAAAGAAAGTGCTAGAAAGGAAAAAATGACTCATAGGTACACGCATATAACTGTATGTATGTTTAAGTGTGCAAGATAGATAACCATACTACTAAGTTTTTGACAGCCTATCAAACAGAATGGTTTGTGTTGTCATTGTTTGATTGTCGTTCATTTTTTATGCTTTGCTTTTGTAACTTGAACCACTACTTCTAAGAAGCAGTGAAATGATGTGGGTGAAGAGAGAGGTGGACCAGGGTTGGGTGCCACCCAGAGGCCTGGGCAGAGGGAGAGGTTGGGCAGTAGGGAGCCACAGCCAGCCTGGAGCTGCACTCCTCCTCCTCAGCAGTGGTCACATACTCAGCAGATCCACTGAAATACTCAGTGGAGCCCTGTAGCCTCTGTGTCATTAGTGAGCTCCATGAACTGATAATCTCATTGTCACTTACCTGGAACACTCTATTCATAGTCTCCAGCCTCACTCTCCCTAGCTTGCTCATTATAATAGTAACTCCAAATCCTTTTTAAAGTATATAGGATATTAAGAAAGCTTGGTTTTTTAAAAAGTGTAACTTAATGCTCTCTAATTCACATTTTACTCCTCTTGCTTCCCACCAACAATGAGCAGCAAAATGCCTACGTATCTTACCAAATACAGAAGTTGGTGCCCCTCAGAGTGCCTCTGATGCGTCACTTTTACCCTCCTGGGAATAGATCTGCTTTGTCAGAAAAGCCAAAGCACTTTGTCTCTCTTGCCAATTCTCTAAAAGTTCTTTGGTATTTTCTTACTTAGGGATCTTGAATGTAATTGCATCCATGTGGCATCTCTAACAAGCAGTGCTATGCCTAGAGTCACCATCTTGGATTCTAGATATGCTGGGATGTTACAAAGGCAGCTTCCAAAGATCAAGAGAAAAGCCAGCTTTCTTCTGGGGGGATATACATCATGATGAAGAAGGATTTCAATCCAGAAGTCTATTCCCTCCTACAATAAACTTTCTTTTCTTTGGTTGATATGGGTAAGGAGCCACTCAAGGAAACCACAAAACCATGAAAAATTAGTTTACATTAGTGCATTTTCTGAAAATCATGGCCTAGTGACTGAAACTTATACTTGTCTATCCCCCCATGAAGGCTCAGTACTATTCCAGTGACTGAAACTTATACTTGATACATTTTTAATGGATTCAGTGCAATGCTTTTTTAAAAAACCATGGCATATTTATTCAACATCAAGGCAAGACCTTTTTATTTTTGTAAAGCCTGGGCATGTTAACAGACACAAGGGCAGGGGTTGTTTCCTCAGTGAATCCAGGACAGCAGCGTTACATTGGAACTCTTCCTCAGTCCTTTCCAGCCCTCCACTCCTAAACAGAGTT
Source organism: Hydrochoerus hydrochaeris (assembly GCA_004027455.1). Classification (NCBI taxonomy): domain Eukaryota; kingdom Metazoa; phylum Chordata; class Mammalia; order Rodentia; family Hydrochaeridae; genus Hydrochoerus; species Hydrochoerus hydrochaeris. Next base: position 48,607 of record PVLA01006272.1, read on the forward strand.
CAGCAAATGTTGTCACCAGGCAGTGCTCCAGCAGAGAGGCCACCCTCGTAGAACAGCCCTGTGGGGACTGTGGGTTTACTGTTGACCACAACAGTCTCTATTTATGGATCTTAAACTAGATATAACTTACTTTAGTCATGGAGGATGTTCTTCTTTGTGATATTTCTGTGTTAGTTATAAGACTCATCTTGGTACTGGTCTAATGCTCTTGGGCTTTCCCAGGACAACCCTGTGGAGAAAGCAGGGAAATGATCCAACTTCCAGAAGGGAAAAGTGATGGAGCTTGCCTCAGTGGGAGACGGGGACTAGAACTCACATCTGATTCCAAAACAGAGTTCAGCTTCTACCAGTGTGTCGTTCCTCGGCACCATGAGAGCAGCTGTCCCCATGAAGGCTCTGGAATGTGCCTTCTTTCCTTGTCTCCAGCAAGTGTCTGGGAACCTCAATTCCAGAGTGGCTCAGACTGCAGTTGGATGTCCAGCTCTGCCCCTTACTTAACGCTGGAAGCAGAAGCAGAGCTTCTGTGAGCCTCAGTTCTCACTCCTGTGTGCGGTGTTAGAATTCTCATCCCCCACCACACAGATCTTCTCTGCTTGGTCAGATGACAGGCTTCAGTTCTATGGAGGCTTTTATAGGAGGTGTCTCTGTTTGTAAATTGAATAAACTCTGCCCTGGGTGATCTGGAGGGAAACTAGCTCTCAGATTCAACTTGGCTTAGAGACTCCTTGCTGAGAAGAAAGCAGGCTGACTGTTCTCTGCACTCTGAGCCCCAACTACTAACTCCAAGTCAATCTTTATCAGAGCAGATCCGTTTCAGAAGGGCTGCCTCAGCATGGAAGGGGTGTCCAGGCAGGCAAGCCTGGCTTACCATGAAATGTGGGGAGTCTCAGGAAAAGGCTGTGTGTAGTCCAGGTGATGAGCATGAGCCCTCCAAGATCTGACCCTTCTACCACAATGGGATGATGACTGTGGAACACAAGTGTGGGTCATGACCTTGTTGTGAACAGCATTGTACAAGGCATTGAGATGGACAGGGCAAATGGCTCCCATAGCTCCCTGCAGGGCATCCGCCAATAAGAGCTGAGAACACTCCCAGAATCGCTCTAAGGTCTCTAGAAGCCTCCCTCTGGAAGGAGCATGTAAGTCCTGGGAAACTGAAGACATTTAATATAAGAGGCCGCTTCACTGTGCTCTATTTAAAACTCTTTGGGTAAAAAAAGGATTTAATAAGAGAAAAAGAAGGATTTGCCATCCAAGTGGGTAGATCGTACTGGGAAAATGGGGAGTAAAAACACTTCCTTGAAGCTTGTAAAGATTGAACAAGCAGTGAATGAGTAACTTTTAGCCTGCAAGTAGGTCGTATGAGTGCTGCAGGGTTGTGACTGTCACTGACATTTCTCCATGTCTGAGCTCATGGGGCAGGGAGTGTCAAATCCAAGGGATACAACCTTTTCCTAAAAGACACAGGCTAGAACCTGAACCCAAACCCTAGAGTAGAAGCCCCTTGGCTGTGTGAAATGGGCAAGTTACTTAGCTCTGCAGCCTTCAGCTCAGTGACTGTGAGAACAAGGTCAGGGACAGCAAATACAGTACCAAAAAGTGAGTGGAGTTCAACTTCAAGGGTCTTCCCCAGCTTTCCAGTACTATGAGGCTTTGCAAAGCATGGAAGACAAGCAACTTTCAATGTGGAAGGACAATTTATTCAAATTTTAGAGATTATATAGGGAAAATAAACTTGATAGAGGTTTCCCCAATTTTGACTACACTCTTAAGTGTCATATAAAATTATTGAGCTGGAAGAAACTTTTCTACCTTTATATCTCTTATCAAATAGAAAAACCATTATATATCAATTTTCAATCAGCTTCTCTTCCCCTTATTGAAAATTTTGTTAGAAAAAGCCACTCACAGAGCATGTGGCCCGATAACTGAAGGAGAAAGATTAAGATACTAAAAGGTGTGGCAGGCAACAAGTGAAAAATGAAGTTAGTAGTCGAGGGAGTGGTGGTGCTTGTGATATTAGCCTAAAATGTATATTTTCTTGTGGTTTCTATTCTCATAATAAATATTCACCTATGCATCTATTTGTATTTCACAATACAGATTTTTTTTGAAAAGGTCCTTAAAATTGTAGGAGCTTCTGTCCCCACAGAATCAGTATCTGCTCACATTATTAAGATGACCTGCTTTTGACCATGTGCTTGGAGAAGTGAGGTCCAAGGGCCGCCCATGGGCATGATGGCACTTAGGAGGAGCCTGTGAAAGGAGACAGAGGCCACTGAGCTGTCAGACAAAGGGGAAACCCTGGCATTGTGAAAAGACAATAAGCAATAAATCTAGGCAAGGAGAAAAGAATCAAAAGAGACAGGTGGATACAGTGAATCTGGAGTGGGATGATAAGAAACCCAAGTCTGAAGTCCCTCCTGGTAGGACTGAGGAAAGTTTCCAAATGTAGCAGAAATGAGGCCCCTGGAAAGAAGCCTATTTTAGGGGCCTCCTCTATTTCAAGCAGATGTGGTTCCTGATAGAAGTTGACACACGCTTTTTTGCAGAATCTGATGCAGGCCAAGCAGAGTACCTCATGCTGGGAGCAAAGCAGGAGCAGGTTAGGAAGTGGGGTCCGTGTCAATGCGATGCTGCTCTCCCTTAGGGCCTGAGGTTTCATTCCCCTAATTGAGGAAGACATCCTGGCTTGGAAACCTCCATCCTCCACTCTTTCTGTTAGCCTGACAGGAAGCGAGAGAAAGGTGGAGTGATCAAGCAGAAGGTTCCTGAACTCATACAGAGAGCTGTCTGTTTGAATTCCCATTTGGATTTGCTTGTACTACTTCCTTTCTGGAGATAAAGCTGCAATAAGCCACAGGGAGGTCAGAAGCATAAGCAGGTTCCATTGTATCTTCTAGCCTGGTTCCAAAGGGACACGTCCCTGAGGGCACCACCATTCACTGTTGTGGAGGAGAACAAGAGAGAAGGGGAGGGCAGGAGGGCCAGATGTGCGAACAGGGCTGCCTTCTGAGGGAACATCTGCACCGTTGTGGAACCTGTGGCTAAGCCTGAAGGGTGGGTTCTGCTCTCTGGCGCCCTCTGCTGTAGCTGAGCAGATCAGATACTGTATCGCCATGGGTTGGGGCAAGAGGGGAAATTGGAATGGAAATTTCCCCGGCTAATTGAGGTTTGGATATCTGAGAAACAGATACCCGCAACTTGTGCCACAAAAGATGAGCAGAATGGGAACAACACCGAAGATAAGACTGAGTCATTGGCAGTGATCTGTGTTCTAGCAAACCTAGGATTGTATCTGTCAGAACAGGATGAGTATTAATGTTTAGCCAGTCTAACTCCTCGGTTTACTGGCTAAGGAATCTGTTTTGGAAAATATACACAGTCAGTAAAGGTAAGGGATTAGGTAGCACGGGTTGTGCTGGGGAGGAGAGCCACAGGTGGTTTGCAGAAATCATCCTGGCCTTTCACATTATCCATAAAGGTTGCCCATAAGAGTTTAGGAGCTGCTTAGATAATATTTTGGAGAATATATGTGGGTTGATTCAGGGGGAAAGGGCCAGAGAAAAGCATGACATGGCATTCTGGGAAGAGCATGCTCCTGAAGTATAGAACAGAGCAAAACATCAGTGCTGAGAAAGAAGGTGGTAGGTATACAACTGGGAAACTGGAGAGACACACTTGGACTTTGGTGTTTTCCTGATGTCACCAAAACAGCTGGAATGCATTCACTCGAAGCCATTCCCACAATGGGAGGCACTTTTCAGAGTAGCGAATATGCAGGTTGGAAGATGTTTACGTTTCAGGCACATTCAATAAAAGTAATGAGATACATCACAGCAAGATTTTCCAGTGACAAGAATAAATTTTAAAATACTGCTAGAACCAAAAGAATAGGACAATTACAACAATTTATAAAGGAATATCCATCAGTCTTCCTCCAGAGCTCTTCCTCCACAACCTGGAAGAGCATGGATTAACTGCCACAGCCACAGTGAAAGAAAGGATGACCATCTGACAATGATGGCTCCATCCAAGCCATCATTCCAACATGAAAGCAGTTTCCGAAATGCACATGCTCAGAGGATGTACAGTCAAGCAGCCCATGTGTGAGGTCAGCTGGAAAACTGCCTCAGGACAAGATCCGCATAGCTTCCTTACAGGAGGCTGGGGAGGGGGTGCTGCTGAGCAGCAGATGGGAGAGGGAGAAAGCACAGAGGGGCAGGGGGAGAAATCAAGCTGCAGTGAGCTGAGAGACTCCAGCCAATTTCCAGGGAGCCCTGGGATGGATCAGGGTGTGGTGAAGCGTTTCAGAGTGAGCCTGAACAGAGGCAAGCTCGCCCCTTTCCTGTTTGCTCCCTATTTTCCGCTGCGCTAAGTCCCTGAGTGCGGCAGGCCCGAGAGCAGGGTCATAGCCTCGGTCTGGGAAGCTTGCTTACATTGCAGGCAGTAGCTAGAAGAAAGCATCTATGTCCCAAAGAGATTTGGATGACTTCTTTAATTCCACAGCAATTGTTTTTAAATCTGAAGGTGTACTTGGGTTAACCAAGGGATGAATGTGATAAGATAAAAATACCAAAGAGTTTTGTTCATTCATTCTTAACCCCAAACTCAAAAAAATGTGGAAAAGTAAAATGTGATTAAAAAGTTTAAATCATTCAAGTTTTCACCTTCGAGAGAAAAGTGTCGATTCACCTTTTGTTTTCCTTTTCACATACAGTTGAGATTACTTCACAAGGGCTATTTTTTACTTAGTCAGCAGAGGAAGCCCCACATGCCCTAGGTAAACTTATGATGAATAAGGGCTTCTTGATAAGCTGTACCTACAACTGGGTGGTTCTGCAATCTTTACTGACGAAGAAAGAAATGAATGAAATCATGATGGTTGACTGAAATAATTTTATGGGTGTGTTTAGAGAGTAAGCAATACAAGGTGAGAGTCTTTTGTGCTTTCCCTTATAGCCTTTCCAGATTGGCACTGTCCACAATAATCTTATTTGAGAAAGTGGAATCACATTGTTCTCAATGAGTCTTTTCTTTTTTCTTTTTTTCTAGTCCTGGAGATTGTACCCAGGGCTTTATGAATGCTAGGCAAGTGCTCAACCACTGGGCCACATCCTCAGCCCAAGTTTTTTAAAAATGAAAAAAAAAAAAGTCATTAAATTCCTGCTCAACAAATTACTCATGATTTCGCTAAATATAATTTTTCTGTTCTATAAGATAGTGGTCTTGTTTGCTGATCTTTCCAGCACCATTTTCTAACCTTGCACATAAATCAGCCACTGTGATAAAAAAGAAAATAGCAAATGTACCAGTTTGCAAACACTGAGGTCGTAAACCATAGTATGTTCCAGTGGGCTGTGGGAGGCTGTCTGGGAGCAAGAAGGAGATGGAGAAATGAAAGGACCCGTGGCTTTGCACTATGCCTTCTTTGCAATTATAACCAAGCTGAGTTTGGGGTTAGTGCAATCCTGCACACACCCAGGTGGAAATAAGAAACAATGGTGGCCAGCACTGAGGACGAGCCCACACAGTGGTCTTTGTTCACTGGGAATACCAAGTCATCAGAACAGCCTTGCTTCTGGGAACTTGGTTCTCCATTCAGATATTACCTTGGACTCCAGTCATACTGGCTGGCAAGGAACTGGAGACGGGTTTAGATGGAGTCACCATGAAGCTGGTTTCTGGAGAACAGGAGAGGGTGAGGTTGTTTTGAAAATCTTCTCACCACAGAGCCCAGCAGAGCTGCTACAACTGACTATGTTATTTACCACTGTAAGATATAACCTCTTCACCAGCTGGGCTTTGTCATTAATCCATATATAAAATGATAGAACTTGTCAATCCTTGTGCCCCCTACACACACACACACACACACACACACACACTGCCTGTCTACTTTGTCCTTCTTGGTATTTTCACTTATTGTGATGTGCATACTTATGAGCTCACAGTCTGTCCCTCTCCAGAGTGCAAGCTCCATGAGGCAGAGACTTTATTTCTTATTCTCTCCTGTACCTTATTTCTCTGCTGTACCTCTAGTCTGAGAAGAATGTCTGGTGCCTAGTAGGAGCTCAATAAATATTCAGAGGATGGAAGGAAGGAGGAGAGAAAAGAGGAAAAAAGTAATGGAGGGAGGGAGAAAGGAAGAAAAAGAGGAGTTAGTGTAGAAGAGGAGAGAGAGGAAGAGAGAGAGACAAGGCACCAATGACAACAATGCATCTTTAAAAAGTATGTTTCCATTTATTTTAAATCTGCATAAAATGACAGGTGGTTGTACTGAAACCCAGGCATCCCTGTGACACAAACTGGAGACAAGCCCAGACTGGACCCCAGTTCTTCACCACCATGTCCAGTGTCTGCACAATTGGCCCTGAAACTTAGCATCCACCAAGACCTGTGATGTCCCCAGCTGCCAATGGCTCAGAGAAGGTGTCAGGGGACGATGTGGAAGGACATGGTGATCACTTACAGTGAGGCAGGGACCTGCCTGTACTTCTCTCTTGTAGCCTATGGTCATCTGGAACCATGGTGAAGAGAAAGAACATGGGAAGAAGGCACCTGATGCCTGAGGACTCCAGGATGGAGAGACCCCAGAGAAGGTACCAATCCCCCAGAAGAACACAACTCACAAGGGGACTAAAAGAATCTTAAGCTTGAAGTTTTAGAGAAGCAACATCACTTCTCTTCTAGCACTCACTCTTGCTCTCTTTTCCTTTATTTTCACAGACAATTCCTTTCTGAGCCACCCCCAAGCTGGGTCTAGGTGGAGTGCACTTGGCTTGCAGTGATGGCAAACCTTTTAGAGCTGTCAGTTATAATACACAGCCCACTGTGTGCCATAGGTTCACCAGCCATGGTTGGGGATTTGCAAGTTAGTGTGCGCAAGCGCTTAGCTACTGCAGCGCCCCCTCTGGCACGGGGTGGGACTTGCTCACACATTGGTGTGTTGGGAGCCTGAAGAGGCTCTGCTGCCTGCTGGGCCTAGGCTAGAGGGAGCTGAGCTGGCTGCCCTGCTCCTCCTGCTACGATCCCCACCTCCCTGGCTCCTCTGGGCAGGCTCATCAGCAAGCTTGAGCTTCTCATGCTCCTCTTTCAGGAAGAAGTCCACCAACAAGCTCTTCTCCTTCTTGATCTGGTCGCTGATGTCTGTGGGGATGTCTGGGATCATCCAGTCCACAAGGACACTCAGGAACATCACGAGGTTCTGTAGAAAGCAAGGGAGAGGAGTTGAGTGGAGCGACCTGGGTGGTGCCATGCTGCTTTGAGACTTTGGTAGACATTAGCAGGCTACTGTTCACTCTTGTTCTGTCAGAATCACTGTTCCCACCATGGTGCAGGTGGCAGTGAAGAGCACAGAGTCATGGGCTCTATACTATTTCTGGTTCTGTGACTCACTGGCTGAGTGACCTCCACCAATGAGGATAACAGCTCCTCAGCATCCTCATTAATAAATGGTGTCCCGCTGAGAAAATGAGTAACACTCCAACCAGCCCTAGTATTATAAGGATTAGTGGGTTAATACAAGTCAGACATCTTCAGGGGTGCCTGGCACACGGTGAGGCTCCCCAAGTGACAGCTATCATTCCTTCCCTTCAGTGGGACGTGTAGTTCTCCCCCACCCCCCTCCTCAGAATGTCCTCAAATGCTCTGTTCTTGCCCCTTGGCTGTGAAGTCTTTAGGCATTCCATGGTCCAGAGTTCCTAGAAAGTGGCCTCTGTGGGCTGTGGCTGTGACAGTTACTCATCTCATTCTTCCACCAGCTCTCTGTCTTCTACAACCAAGACATGACTTTGGCATTTGCTCTGGCCTCTGGTCTCAGCCAAACCTGCCTACTATTCCCATTCAGCTTCTTCTGCCTCTACTCATTAAAGCCATCCTCACCACACTGACAGTCTAGGACACCCTGCAAGTAGCTCCTTGAGCAGCTCTAAGTTTTTCTGCATGCTTGCACTGGGCTCCTTTCTTCTGGCTGCTATTCTCCATCTCTCCCTGCGGATACACAGGAGGGCAAGGCTATCCTTCCCCTAGGAACAGTTTCTGTTTGTATAAATGTGACAAAACCTACCATGGTCCAGCACATGCCTGCTCTGTTTATAATCTGATTCTTATTCATTTCCCTTTTAGAAACATCAACCCAGCACACTGCTCCAGTCATTCTCTGGATACTGGTTACACATTTGAGTGTCTCCTGCTGTCTGAGATACCATGCAGTGTCCAAGTCCCTGAACCTTGCATGCTCCTAGAGGAAGACTCCTCAGCTGCTGCTTCCACAGGCACCCAGGAACCTTAGGTGCTGGAGATCTGCCTCATCATATGTTTTTCCTCTACCCCCTACAGCGTGAGTGACTTGTGATATGCGACATACGGGAAAGTGAGGAGGTTCTTGCGGGTGGGGCCACCGGGGGATGTCTGAGTGAGTTTTCAAGTGTATCTCCCCATCTCTGCAGAGGAAGAATGGCTGTCTTCTTTAGGTGAAAGACTAGCCGGTGGGCTTCTCCACTTCCTGGGCTGGGGTCCGAGGGGCAGGATACTTTAGAGCCCCCCAGGGATCTGCCTTCAGGGAATACAAAAGCCTGAGGGAGATGAAGAGAAAAAGATCTGGGCTTGTGCTCTGTTCCTGCTGGAAGACTGGCAGGACCCCGAGTGGGAATTGAGGGCCCTGGACCTCAAAAAATCTCAGTGATGCAATTGGAGCTGTACCTCTTGTCAAAGATAGGAATCACTGGGCTCAAGTTTACTATTCATTCGAAGATGGCTAGGTGGCTCTGGGGGCCCTTCTCACCAGATGTCTCAGTGGCTGAACAACGCTAACAAAGGAGGATCCTGAGAGCTCAAGAAGAAAAGTTCAAAACTTGAGCCCCATCTCAGGCTGCAGAGATGAGATGGGCTGTTTGTCTGCACAAGGGCTGAGACTCTGATTTCAATTGCCCTTCCCATTTTCCTTTCTTCATCTTATATTCGAATAGAAAATTGTCTCTATCTTGCAACTTATTCCACATCTGTCCAGTAACCTTACTCTATGTTTTATTCTCCTTTGACAAAGTTCATCCATTAAAAGAAGCCCTCTCGGGGGTCTTCCTGCTACACAAAGGGAATGGAACATGCACCTTGGTCACACAGTACGGCTGGCCTACATATCTATAAGTTCCACATCCTCAGCTTCAGCAACTATATTAGATCAAATATAAGTGGATCAAATATATTAGAAAGAAAAATGACAACTTTCTGACTATGTGCAGGCTTCTTTCTTGCCATTATTCTCCAATTAATATAGACTTTATACTGTATTGGGTATTACCAGTAATCTAGAGATATTTTAAAGTATACAGGAAAATGTACATAGATTATTTGCAAATACTACATCATTGAATATAAGACACTTGCACATCCTTGGATTTTGGTATCTGAGGGACTTGCAACTAGTACTCTGGGGATACCAAGAGAAGAATGCACCATGAAAACCTACAGCAGCCGAGGTCCTAACTAGTTACCCTTTGTCTGAACAACTTACCTGGAAGATTATGACAAAAGCCAGTCGGGCAGACAGAACAGACCAGTACTGTTTAGAAAACTCGTAAGGGTTTGGTGCCCATGGTGGCTCTCGGTAATCCTTAAACCTGCCCCAAAAGAAATGTGATATTAAGATCAGGTGGAGAATGAGGAATCAGTGGGACTTCTCTGGATTTCCCAAGGGTTCAAACAGCAAGAAACCTCTTGGCTCTCAGACTCAAGAAGTGGGAAGAGAAGGAGAAATCTATGGTCCAACAAATAAATACCCCACAGAACAAAAGTGTCAAAATCCAAAAACTATAAGGTCTACTTGGAAATGCTTCATTCTTGTCTCTCTCCCCAACATCACCCCAAAACTTTCTCTGATGTCAGGAATCCAGAGATCATGAGAGTAACACATTCCAGTAGGATCTTTGTTTTCCATTGGTGTTTGTTTTCCATTGGTCTGCAGACTCTCAAAGGGTAGGAGGAACCTCAGCCTCCCATCTACTTCTCTGAAGCAGCCTGTGGGCTCCATAAAGCTGTAGGCACTGGAAGTTATCCTGGGCTTCTTCAGAGCCAGGTGCTTTGGGATTCCAGCCACTGGGTGCTGCCACTGGGTGATTCCTGGCTGCATCGTTGAACCTTAAGGATGACTGATCCAGACCAACCCAAGGCTGGGCAAATCAGGGATGAGAGCAGTATTCTGTCTTATTAACCATCTTCATGATCTATCCACATGATTTAAAAAGCAAAATGTCAATGCCTAACATGAGCCTCTGCCTCCTTCTCCAGGCCCACACAGAAGCCTTGGGATTTTTCCTCACACTGACCTCTTCTGTAATGATTTCATGTTAAAACTAGTTCCTTTTCTCAGACTCACATTTTTCTAAGTTTGGAAAAATGACAAGGGTTGGTAGCAGAGCTATGCCTCTTCATAGAAATTGTCTCCTCCATGGAATTCAACAAATCTTTGATGCTCAATAAAAGCAAAACAAGCCCTAGGCTGGAGGAAGATCTGAGGTAACAACAGGCCACTTAAAAAAAAAAATGTGTGTGTGCTTCTGTTGATGAAGGCAGGCAGGTACACTGTGCAGGGAGGGGTAGGGGAAGGAAACTACCATACTTGAAATATGGACTAGGTGGCTGATCCCCAAGTAAAGGACTGTTTTGGACATTTCTCTTTTTATTCTTCAGGATCACACACTCAGGTAGGCACTGTTAGCCCTACAAAACGCAAGAGGAGCTGGAGGCTCAGAGATATCTAGGTTCTTGGCCACAGTCTCATGGCCAGAAAGAAGATTAGGTAAAGTAAGAAGGTGACTCTGGCTGAATTCACAGAGCACATTGTGGACAGCAGTTTGGGAGCTTTCTGGTCCCCTTCTCTGCACTGAGTGAACCTGTTGCCTTAAAACTTCTACATAAAAGTATGGTGGCTTCCACCTCTCCAAGGAGAGATGAGAGAAGAAGAAAAAATAAGAAGTCACAATGATAGAAAATGGCACAGCAACAGACTCAGCAAGGGAAAGAGTCAAACCGAATGGTAGACACTCAACCTTCAACTAGCGCTTGGCAAGAAGCCAGGGGCCTCCTACTCTGGGCCCAGCTCCCCCTCTTCCAACAGCTGATCACAGCTGTTGCAGGCTTGGTTTGACATCCGGGTGAAAAGCGAAGCTGACTGCAGCCCAGCAGAGCACCATGAGATTAATCATATCCATCCGTGGCTGGGGACAGAAACACCGCCAGCTCCAGATTATCTTTGCTGAGGGCGGGGGAGGGGACTGTGGCCAAATAAGTAAGGACACCCCGGGTGGAAAAACACTCAGACTCACCTATTCTCTTGTTGTGTCTCCAGAAAGGACACCATGGCAAGAGATCATCCATTGCACTCCTTTGGAAACTTCCAGTCACACATACACATGCACGCACGCACACACGCACACGCACACACTCCTCTTTACCATGGGGACATCCCTTCCCAGATTTAGCCCAATCCCTCTGGCTGCAGTCAAAGTCCATTTCTCTCCTTCTCTAGCTCCATATATGAAAGAACAGCTGCTCACTGACCTTGGTATGAGAGCCATTGCTTATCCTGCTTTTTTCCAGTCTGAAAAGAATCCATAAATAATCTAATTCTGGTTCCACCTCTGCTACTCACTTACCACAGCTTTTGGAAATGTCACTTTGCCCTCCCTAAGTGTCCAAAACATGTTTTGAATCTAACAGGCACATCCATCTAATCAATGCTCGAGGGAAAGATTAACGCAAAGTTCTGTCCAGAAAGCTCTCCTTGAAAATACCTCTATGCAGATAAGCCAGGGATGACTCTGATAGGTATAAAGGGAAAACTGTACCACAGAAAAGAATAGTGAGCTATTTAATGAATTTTGCATCTGTTCATATTTTTCTTTCCAAACCTAGCTTTTAAAAAACTATGACATATAGTAAGAAATATATTTTGCTGTGCATGTATACTATTGAAATAAAAATTACACAAAACACTTATACTTGCTGCACTCAAGGCACTATGATTTTATCTGTGCTATGTTATGCTGGCCTATCCTATCTCATCCCATCCCATTCCACCCTATCCTTTAAATGTTGTTTGTAATCCATTAAAATGATTTCATAATCCACTAATGAACCATGATTCATCACTTGAAAGGCTCCGATTCCAGTTAGCATTCACCAATCAAGTGAATGACTGGTTGTTTACATGCCAACCAAAGTTCAGATTTCATCATTTTCAAAACTTCAACTTAATAGGTTAATGTTTTCACTAAGTAACTAGAAAACACTAAACAGAGATAATTAGCTTCAAGAATAGAAACATTCACAGAAGATTGGCGGCTAATGAACTTAACTGTTTCCCCTGCTTTGATAATGGTCTGTGTTGTTTGTTTTGTTTCTAAGCCTAGCGTGTATTTATGTGCTTTTGAGTCAGTAAATGAAGGTGTGCGCGCTACTTCCAAGGCATTACATGTGTGTTCCTGCTATAGGTGGCAGTCTGAGTGACACCCAAGTATGAAAAGCCTGGTCCCCAGGGTGATGCTACTAGGAGGTGAAGCCTGGTTAGAAGTCTCTAGGTCCTTAGAGATGTGTCTTTGAAGGGAACTGTGGAGCCCCAGTCTCTCCCTTCTCCCCTCTTGCTCCATGGCCAATCAGAGAGCAGTTTTGCTGTATCACACCCTCCTGCCATGATGCGCTGCGTCAAGAAAGCCCTGAAATAGTGAGGCCAGGCAATCATGGACAAAACACAGCTTTTTTTTCATCAGTTAATTATCTCAGGTATTTGCTGCAACATAGAAAAAGAGTAACACACCCCTCTTTTAACTAATGTTCATCACACCCGATGTTCTTTTCTATAAAATGAGCCCAAACTTTCTAACTCAGAGTTGTTATGAAACAGTGTCAGTGCAACAAATTCAGAAGACTGTCTTGCACATCAGAAGAACTCAATCAATAAAGGCTGAATGTCTCATATCTGACATGCCCAGGACTAGAGGTATTTCAGATCTCAGATTTTTGGTATTCTTATATATATATGAGATCTCTTGGGGATGGAACAAAAGTTTAAACACAACATTTATTTATACACATCTTATTCCTCTTATACACATAGTGTGAAGATAACTTTATGCCATATTTTTAATAATTTTGAGTATAAAAAAGGTTTCATGGTGTGAAATTTTCTATCTGTAACATTATATCAGCACTAAAATAGTTTCAGAGTTCAGAGCATTTCAGATTTTGGATTAGGAATGCTAACCTGTAACAGCTATTCTCTCATTGTTTTACTGAAGATAACTTATGAGACACCCTTTTGTTAAAAGAGGACAGACATATAGACCATCATTCCCAGTTCCCACTGGTTTCCTAGGAGAATTTCTGAGCATTCAAGTACTAGCCATGCCCAGCAGAAGTGGGTGCAGAGGACCCTGTTACCCACACAGCTGCTGAGGGCTTCTCTCAGAATGCACCCTGGTAAACGGCAAGAGTCACACTAATGGAGGACCTGAGACCTGGGAAGTAGGACTTCTCTGTGGTTCGTCTCCATCAACAACTTAAAGGCCCTCCAACACCAGACCTGCTCCCCTGGCCGGGTGCCTAGGACCTCACACAGGGCCACAGCACCCAGTGAATCCCCATATCAGATCAGCTTCTTGTATTAATGGCTGTGACCCCAAAGAGACAGAGATTTAACCTTAAGGATATAACTTTGGGGATATTCTTGACCATTCCAGTCCTTTTTTTTCTTTGAGCTTTAACATAATTCTGAGAGTTCTCCTTGAGGCTTCTAAGAGAGACTTTCAATTATGAGACTAGTAGGATGTCTGAAGCTCAAGTGTGAACCTAGAGTGGCTATGTGTCATATTAACTGACAGATCCTGAGGAAGTAATTCCACATCTCTGACTCTTTACTCTCTAAGCCATACAATAGGACCAACATAACAGACATCACAGTGCTTACGACATACAAGGTGTCTGACCGGGACCTCTCACCCTCATGAATAAAGAAACACATAATGGGGGGGGGGATAATAAAGAAAAACACAGGGAGAATTTAATACTTGCATGGGCCCTCTCACCCTCAAGAAAAAGGAATATACAGGAATCTGTACACATGTGTATATGTACATTGAACATTAAAGGAGGACGATTTAATGAGGTAATATTTGTGAAGGTGATTTCTGGTCTTTCATGGAAAATGATACACTGATTTCTCCTGGGAGATAATGACAAGGGTGGGAAAGCCCTTTTTTAATACATATGTATATATATATATGTAATATATATATATATATACATATATATTATATATTTTTACAATAAAAATGGTCATAATTTTAAAAGATTAGCAGCAATATTCAGTTGACCCAAATACATTTTTGTACTGAGTTTCTAAGAGCAAAACTGCATTATTAACTAGGACAGACTCCCACATAATGAGCAAAACTGGTACAAAAGCCAACATTATATTGTAGAATTAAAATGTTGATATTATTTTAACTTTGTGAGAAATTATATCAGTTGAGTTGAATTTAGACATTACCTAAATAAATAAGGTTCCTGTTAATTCAAAGTACATTTCATCATAGAAAACAAGCCCACAAAAAACACTTTAAAGATTCTACATGCTCATATTATGGTAATGCATTAAAACATTGGGGAAAACTTCACCCATATGCATCACCCTAGTTACTACTAGGAAGATGCACAGTAATTGCCAGGGCTTAGGGTGGAGGAAGGACAGAGTTGGAGTGGCTACCTGTAATGTTTAGAATTGTTTTAGGTAGAGATTAATATATGACATGGCTTTTAAATTTTTTTAAGTAGAAAAAATCTCTGGAGATTCATTATTCCCAAGTCCTTATTTTTACAGATGAGGAAACTGAGGTACAGATAGGAATGAGAGACTCATACTTGAGATGCTCTTTCCTCACCAAACACTCACCTGCAGTGTGACTAAAGACAGTGACATCTGTCACAATTCATTAACATACAAAATCACCATGAGGAAGGAGGATACAGAACTAGTCAGTCAGTCAAACATCAGCACGGCTTGCCTTTTTGAATGATTTAGTTGTATAATGAATCAGTTACTCCATTCTCAACTCCAAACAATGGTGTGTAGGGAAGTTTTTAAATAGCCCTGAGTGAAATGAATGTCATATACATGATAAATACAACAACGTACAATATTTTTGCACCATCCGAGCCACTTCAAACTGCTTTCTGAAATTGACCTTCAGCAAAAGAAAACAGTGCAGGCAATCAGAGGCTACTGAGACCCACTTTGATGAAGCAGTTAGTAAAGGTGAGGAAAACCAGCACCTAGAAAAGGTAACTTTTCTGGGGTCACCCTGGAACAAGTGGGAAGAAGCCGTGGGCTAGAAGAGAAGCAGCCTCTTCAAAGCCTTTTCATAGCATCTTAGGCAGGGAATAACAGGCTCTATGGGAAACCGGGTAAGAACTAACTGGGGGTGCTGCTTCTGGATGTTCAACTCCTCCAAACAGCTTGACTACGAACATGTAGGCTCCTGGAGCTAGCTCTGGAACCAGCCCTGCACTGGTGAGCTCTCTTGTTGCTTCCTGCTCAGCCAAGGGGCCAGCCACTATCTGTCCTCCAGGAAGTGGTGGCTTTTTGACCCTGTCTAATGGTCACTAACCATGTCCGTACTTGACATTAGGAGACTGTTGATGGAGTAGTTCTACTAGAGCAGTCTGATAGCTGAGACAAATATTGTTCCCAAAATGCTGAAAATGCATCTCAAAATCTCAAATTGGCAGCCAGAGACTTGCTCTAACTTTCTATTTTTAAGATACCTCTGTCCTGGCAAGGCTGGGGTTGGAGCACGAGACCTCAGTTTTATTTGGCTGCATTCATCTCCAAAGGTCACTAAGAGCTAAGAGTAAGAAGGGTCATTGAGTTCCCAACACTCTTTGCCAGAAAATCAGGGGAAATTTCATTTCCCACCATGGAAGCAATTATAAAAAACACTGGCTCTGAGGCTAGCTATGGGGTTGTCACTGATTCTCATAGTATTGCTCTATTGCAGTCCGTCTTCCATTCCCTCTCCCTCTCCCTCTCCTTCTCTTGTGAGGAAGTAATTCCACATCTCTGACTCTTTACTCTCTAAGCCATACAATAGGACCAACATAACAGACATCACAGTGCTTATGACATACAAGGTGTATGACCGGGACCTCTCACCCTCATGAATAAAGAAACACATATGGGGGGAATAATAAAGAACATGAGATAGATCTTTCTACCAACAAATCTTATTGATCAAGAAATGCCCCAAAATGCCCACACTTACTTGATATATTATCTCTGGGTTATATGCCATTCCCACCCTTCAGATATCTGATTAAACTTTAAGAGTGTAAGCTAATAGTCTTAACATGCTAGTCACATGGCAAGTATGCATGATTTCATCACTGTTGTCTTAAATCTTCTCATTGGGACCTCATTCTCCAAGAGACTCTATGCACCTCAAATGTGACCAACATACTTTCTTTGATCTGACTTCCATTCTTCCCTCCTAAGGCAGTGCTCTCTCCCTGGACCTCATTTGCTACCAAACACCCCTTGTCCCCCTCATCCACCATCCCTACCTCCAGCCAGTCATCCATATGACTTGGCCATATAGATACAGTTCCAACAAGAGGACCTCTGTGGCTATTTTTCAACGCCATTTTTTTTTTGTACCAGGAATTGAATTCACAATCTTGTTCTTGCCAGACATGAGTTTATGCTGCTGAGCTATATTCCCAAGTCCTCTTTCTTCAAGGTTGTGCCCCTTGAATTTTCCTTGAATACTCACATCTGGGGTTCATACAATGGCCTCCTGCTCAGGATCTTCATAGCTTTCTGCTGATATGCAATTGCCAATTATTAAAGCCATATTTTAACTTCTTGCTCACTGATTCATCTCCTTCCTCTAGATTTTTGGAGGAGGGAACACTATCCTGTTCTCTATGATATAACCAATGCTGAACCTACAGTGGGGTTTCAACAGCATTTGCATAATAAACCTGTAATTCTCACCAGTAATAAGAGTCAAGGAAATGATGAATGTTTTAAAAGTAGTTTTAGTTTGATCTTAGGATGTTTTAAATTCTGCCATTGAATATTCTCAGCAAAAACCTAGAATTAAAGTACATTTCCTATCTATATACCCACTGATAATGTGCCATTCAGTACAGATTTTTTTTATGAGTAGTAGACAAACCATAATCCCATGCATGGAAACAATGTAGAAAAGACTATCAGAGCTTCACAGCTGGCTGGAAAGTCCAGTGGGAGATACAAGGAAACTCAATTTGACCCACATTTATTAATACGAGCTGGAGTTCTGGGCATTTATTTTAGCTGAGTAGTATTCATGTACCTTGGATTCTCACCATAACTGGTAGTTGTCATATTAAGCTTGAAAATTTGGTCAATATGGAATGAGCCACAATTGGATAATAGAGAAAGATTGGATTTGGATGGACCATGTCGATTAAATAATCTTTGTCTAAAATTAGACCTACACTCAACTTTTAATACCAGGCCACTGAAGTTCCTTTTTTTCCAAGCCAGTTTAACTCACTGATCCGGTAAACATACTTAGAAGTGCTACTGGGAGATCTGATGGCCAGGGGCAAGAACAGGGACTGGTGCTCTCTACAATAGACATGTGCTTCTAGACCAAGTAAAGAAACCACTAGAGTCAGCCCTGATTCCCTGTACAAGCCATGCTGGCATTGTGTCTGCTATTCATGGGAATAGAAGCCTTGCTCTTGGAGAGATGTGAATTTTAGTGCAGGATCTCTCATTGGAAACTTCTACAATCTTAACCCCCCAGCTCCCTAAGCTTTAGTTTATTTGTTTCATTTTTCAGAATGAGGAGTTGTGATAGGATGATTTCTATGATCATTTCTGCTTATAAAAATGTCTTATTAGGGAATAAGAGGGAGAGGGAGTAAGAACGGGACCTGGGGAGGCTGGATATGAGGAAGATAATTATACACACTGAAACTCTCCAAAATATGAAACTGGGAGGGTCAAGGGGGTGATGGAGGTAGTGAAGAAAATGATAAAACTATGTTATATGCATATATTAATCTGCTAAAATAAAATTGATAAATAAAAACAGAAAATTGTAACTCTCATCTTTCAATGCCTGTTGTTTAGGAAAAATCTGTTTAGTAGCCTTGTGGTCCCTACTGGAGCAGACCCGACACTCTTGGGAAGGCACAGCACTGGCACAGACCCTTTGTGCTGTGGGCCAACGCCTTTGCTGAATCCAAGTCAGTGCCATGGCCAGTCATACAGGAGGGCTCCCCAGCAGCCCACAGCCTAGTAGAAAACCTACCTACAATAGGACTAGATGCAAAAAAAAAAAAAATCCAAAACATCTAGGCTGATATAAATTGATGGATAAATTTATTCACCTATTTTTGGTCTGGTCCCTGGTTTTTCATCTTCTTTTGTTCATCTAGAGTCAAACCCTGAAGTTACTGCTCCTAAGACCAGGATATCCTCCTGGCTTTGTACCACCATAGATTTGCACATGATGGATTGGTAACATGTGAGTTGGGAAGACAACATCATTTTCTCTTGCTCACAGTCTCAGATTATTGAATCTGATCCTAGATCAGTGTCTTACAATGGCTGACCTTCGGTACCAAGCTGACCCAGGTGCAAAAGCATGACAGCCAGACATACCAGATCATCACTGCTATAAACCTAAAGAAAACCTTCCCTTCTCTGATGGCAGCACTGACAGATTTTATATAAGATGCTATCAGGGATGGTCTGAGAAAGCCTTATATTGTGCCACAGTATCTTTATTGTGTCTTTATTATTATTGTGGTTATACTTTTTTTAATACAGAACATAAGACCTTTGTCCAAGGTCTTTAGGGGCTATCATTTATCCAGGGTACAAAAGAGTCAAACAAGCCCCAACCCCCATCTTTATTTGCCCTTCTAGGGTTAATATTGAGAAGTTTTCTGTTTCTTGGAGTCAGAGATCCTCATGTGATCATATTGCCTACCTCTCTCTATATTTACAGGTTAGTCTATTTAGGAGTTAGATTGTCCCTTAGATTTTTCTACTGTCATTTTAATGCAATGTGATTTAAATAAAATTTATCATCCATCATATGTACCATAGGAATAGATTCTCTTAGCATCCATCATCCTCTAAATGAAACTACAATTTCCCAGTTGTCAGTTTCAACCCAGATTCTGGAGTTTTCCTTCTCTTGCAGCCTCTGGACTGTATCTCATGTCTCCAACTTTGCAGTACATCATATTACCTATCTCACTCCTCCCTGTCTCTTAATTCTTCCCATCACCCTGGTCTGTGCCCAGAACTGTTCATGTCTTATACAGCAGTTCAGCTGCTCTCCTTGTGTTCTTCCAACTCCAGTTCATCTTCCTGTCTGAGATCAGAGCAGTTTCCCTTTATTCTTCCACTCCCTGATGCTAAGAGGGCCAATGTCTTACTACCACAGCACAGTGAAATTCCCATCAAATTTTGAAGCTACTCATTCTGTACTGCATCCTAACCAAAGTCAACAACATGCAGCCTTATACTATTCTAGGATTTTCTGCATATATTCTATTTCCTATAGTCTTCCATTATTAACTCTTAAGCATCCTCTGTGCTAGCCACATGGCCATACATGCTCATCTAGCACCCCAAATCCCTCCTCGGTACCATGCCTTGGCCCATGCTGGACTGTCCTCCCTTTCTGTCCTGCAATTCCTGGCAGCTCCTCCAAGAAGCATCCCCTTTCCATTTTCAGCCCCAGTAATCATCCCCTTCTCTGAACATCTGCAGTGCTCATGTAAATATTATATATGGTTCCACATGCTTGCTACTAACCTGATATTTCTTATCCCTTTTAATGAGGGCAAATCTACATAGTTCCTGGTTCGTTCCATACAGTCCACCATAAGGCGCTCAATAAATATTTGTTGACTCTTTCAAATTGATTTGTAACAACTGGTGGAGAAGAGCAGGAAGAGGGAAAGGAGAACGACATAATTCCAGGCATCTACGTAATTATCCTTTTCTACTGCTCCTGGTCCGCTACTGCTCCAGATTACCTGCAGAACTGGACCTCCTGGTCAAACTGTGAATTTTCGGGCTGCGTCCCCTCCTTCAACTGGCTGACGTTGAAGAAGGAGAGGGTGTGGTTCACAAAGCCATGCAGAGTCCCGTTGTGGCTATAGGAGTACTGGTACACGAGGCGGGGGATAAAGTCAGAGGTGACAGCAATGACGAAAGCCTAAAGGACAGAATCACAAGCACTGAGGAGCAGTCAGGATGAATGAGGCCACCTGACTGGTGGTCTGTCCACTCTTGGGCTTTCTAGCAAGAGGTACTGCTGTGTCTCACAGAAGCAGATGCGGCACAACTGCCTGGCCTTGCCATCTGTCATCTGTGTGAATAAATCCACCAGATGGTACCTGCCAAGAGAAGGAATTGCAACAGCTACAGCAAAGGATGGTAAGCCAACCTGGGCCACCAGGTACTGGAAGGACTAATCTACCTTTAAGTTATTTGAATGGACACTGAGATTGGTCAAATGAAATCAGAGTGCAAGGTATCCTGGGAGAATCACCTGTTGTGATAAGAATGTCATGCAGTACAGCAGGCAAGGAAATTAAACAACTATGATGTACATTTGCCCTGGGGGACACCAGAAGACCAGGAGTATGAGTTCATAGTTCCCTCAACTTGATCATTATTTCTCAACACATTATAGCACATCATGTAATAGAAGTTGCTCTTTTATCTATTTTACTTAGGAAAAGTGAGACCCAAAGGAAAAAGGAGGAAATCCTGCTACATGCAGCCACGCATATTCCACACAGCATCTGGCTTATCTAAGTGCTCTATAAAATGTCCATGGAGCAAACAAAACGGCCAGTGAGTGATTGCATGTTTGAATGTGAAGGTGCTTTCTACAAAGAAAATCTTAAATCTTTTTGGCAGGTGTTTATACTGTAGTCTTCATCAACAATTAAAGACCCTTAAAAATGTAGCTTAGATATTGTTTTCTAAATGTATATATGAGTGTGGCGAGCCATGACCATATTTGAGAATGAATAACATATGTATAATAATCATGGCTACAACTTGCTGAGCACTTGTTTATGTCCTTTACATCCGATTTAATTTCCAGAATGATTCTGTTTGCTGAGTTCTATTCTTATGTCCCATTTTACAGATAAGTAAACAAGTTTCAAAGGACCTGGAGGTCAAACCCCATGTCATTCTCTACTGTAGATAGAAAGTGGCTAGTGCAGAGGGCCTCTTTTGTAATGAACATGAAGGAGAGTAAGTATTAATATGTGTTCCAAATTTCACTTTTTTCCTGTGCTTAAGATGTGTGCTTCCTACACCAAAACCTTCCAAACACAGTGGACTGGTTTTCTCTGCTTCTCCTAAGTCCTCTCCAATCAGTTTCTGTGTTCTTATCAAGGAACCAGACCAAGTTGAGAATTAATGCTTCCCTCTCAAAGGAACCTGGGCTGTGACTTTCTTGATGTGCACCAAACTAACTGAATATTTTCTTGAGAGGTAGGACAGGGGGCCCTGCCCGGCCACCTTCTTCCAGACTGCAAAAACAAAGGGGCTGTTGGCTGGGGCCCAGTAAGGTTTCCTATGAAATGCAGCCACGTCTGGCAGGGCAAGTAAAGTCACACAAGGTGAGACAGCTATCCTTTCATGTCCTGTCCTAACATACACTGTGCCACACACCATGGGGATAATTAAGACTTTGCATTGACAACTGGAGGAACAGTAATTAGGAACTGCAGCCTGGGCAATTCTCCAGGTATTATTTAACACAGGAGTAGAGAAAGAAAGGAAAGAGATGGGCAGATATGTAGAATTCTTTCCTCATTATTCTTGGCTCTGAAGAAAGATCTGATTTTGACTATTAAGGCTAAGATATGCATTCTGATGGATAATTACCTTTCTTTCACTTAATGCGTAGTGAAATTAAAATAAAATTTGTAGAGCCCTGGGGATCACATGATGAGCAATAAGGCAGGCGTGCACCATTAACCAGTGGATCTTAAATAAAGTTGCAAGGCTAAGAGGTAACAAGGGCTAGTTTCCTGCTTTGAAGAGCTCAGCTCCAAGGAAAGCACCTCCCACAGAGCCAGGCTTTCCCAAATGGAAGCACTTACATTGATGATAACAGAAAACTTGCCGATTCCGGAGAGAATGTCAAACCAAATTCCTGTAAGACAGAAAAAAAAAGGTGTCTGGCTCACTCTTGCCCTTGGGCCAGGGATGACAAGGCTGTAGCTTGGGATGACATACTGCAGACAAGTTACCAGGGCAGGTTGCCTGGGCCCCCCAGGAATGGGCTTGTATGGAAAGGCTTTGTTCCCCCATGTCTGCAAATTATACAACTGGGAATGGATAAGGTGGTCTCAAAAGGTTCCAGCATCAGAGGATGTCAGGATGAAACACCCAAAGGGGGAAAGAGACCAGGGCTTTCCAAGCCCTCTGCGTTCCTGACGAGGTTGAGGGTGGTGAGAGGAGCCACCTACAGGACAGGTTGTGGGCCTGTGGCCTCCAAGGGGTTGACCTACCAATATCTTTGGTTCTCACAGCATCTGGACGTCTCAGCTCTGTGACAAACTTTTTTGCATCTAGTCGCACTTCGATGACATTGTTGAGGAGGGCAAACACAGGTGCCAGAGGGAAGGAGGCCACAAAGAGAGTGACAAAACCAAACTGAATGACTAGGAGAAAAAACAGAAGAAGAGGTGTCACCAGAGGGAAGCATGTGCTCAGTTAAGTCTGCCTTGTGCTGTGGCCCTTGGTCTCTCTTACCCGGGTCCCATTTCCCTCCTGCACCACATTCGTAGGCTTTTCCTTCTCATTACCTTCAGCCATCAGTCCACGCTGTCACTTGGGAGCAAAGCTCTGGATTGGGCACAGTAAGGAGCCATGTGAGAAGGATAGATCTTGACTCTTTCCTTTCCAGCGTCCTTTATTTCTAGTCATTAATCCTACTCATTTACTAAGAGTTTGGCAGACTTACTCAGCAAAGGGCCAGTGGATGGGTGTTCTAGGATTTGTGGACTGCACAGAATTGCAATGACTTACCTCTGCCATGGTAGAGAAAAAGCAACCCGAGACAACATATAAACAGGTGGGCTTGGCTGTGTTCCAATAAAACTTTATTTATAAAAGCAGTAAACAAAGCAGGCAGGATTTGACCCTCAGGCCACAGTCTGCCAAGTCTTGATGAAACTTTAAAAAAAACACCTCACAAATTTGGACTCTTCTTTCCATAACCATAGTCACTGCCTTTGTTTAGAAAGTGTATTCATTCATCACAAATTTATTGGGCATTCACTAAATGGCAGGCATTGTGCCAAGTATTTAAAGAGGCAAAGGTCTGGTCCTGCCTTCCAGGAGCTGGTTTAGAGGAAAGAAATAAATATGCACAGAGATGTACAACTGGATTTTCTCTTTTTGCTTTTAAAAGTGTTCTGAGAGACAGAAAATGTGCCAGACACAGAGCACCAAAGGAGGCAGGGTGCCTCCTTTTGGGGACTGAGGGAAGCTTTGGGAGTTACCTAAGTACTATCTGCAAAGACTGGCCTGTGGCATCCAGGAAGACTGAATTTTGGACAGCATGCCAGGCTGGAGAAGCAACATGAGGCAGGGTATGTGACAGCCTGTGGTGGTCTGATGGCTGGAAGATGCAAGATCCTCTCCCAATACAGGCCACTGCCAAAACTTGCCAATCAATGCCCCCATGACCAGTTTTCCTAGGCTTCCAGCAAACAGCCCCAGCTATCTGACTGTGCTACCCTCCTACTGCTCAAGGTTGGGCTGGTCAAAAGGGAAGGAGGAGGCAAAGAAATCTTCAAAAACAAGCTCTGGGAGCCAGTTCCAAATGCAGAGTTTACTACATCCAAATGCAGAGTTTACTACATCTTTTACATGCTTTGCAGAGGAATTCACTTTGGAGACTTGGGTAGGGGTAAGGGCAGAGTGGATGGAGGGGGATAGAATAAACAAAGAAAACAAAACAGATGTTGGATCCGTTTTGTAAAGCCTATAAAATGCATGTCTGTATTTAAGCACATATATGGGTGTACTGTTATTTATGGAGTTCAAGGTTGATTTTCTTAATGCTAATGAGCTTAGCTGAACAGAACAAATGCTCATATCATAGGTGACTTCCTCTACCACAACTGTGTCAGCACCGTAGAGCTCCAGGAAGGGCTTAGTGAGGAGGTTGGTGGGGAGGAGAGGGGGAATTTTACTTCTGAATGGTCACAGATGCACAGAACCTGCCCTAGCCACACTCTCCAACATCCTCCCTGGATTGTAGTGGAAATGGGACTTCCGCTCCCTCTTCTATCTTTCACACAGAGGCAGAGAGGAAATATTGTCCCCTAAGGGCACTCTCACCATTTGCTTTTTAACCTTCACAAACTCTCCATGACTTCTGGTGATGGCCTGATGCTCTCTTAATAGCTCCCATCAATTGTTCTGATCCCATAACCAAAGGTCACATCTCTTTTCCTTACCATCGAGTCCATATGGTTAGCACTGGATAGCACGGGAGAGTGGATACAGCCAAAGCATGTGATGCCGGGCCTGCAGTGACAGGCACTCCTGTCCCCTCACCTGCTGCTATTTCAGGTTATCCTAGCCTGAGAAAAGCTACTCTCTGCAGACCTTGCTATTAGGGCATCCTAAGTATTTTCAGGGTTTAGTCCAAAGAAGTAGAAACAAACAGCAAGCTTTGTTTTAATCTTGGAGAGGAAAAAGTATGCATAAAACCATAATCCTCTAGCATACAAATGACAAATCCAAGATTTGCTCTTTCTAATCAAAGGTCTGAAATGCTGTATGTCAGATGCGAGACCCTCTGGGGTCACTTGAGGACACAATGATGCCAGCCTTCACCAACACCCAGGTTTGTTTCTAAAACCAGCAAACCTCCCTTTAGGATAAGTGCAACACCAGAAATCCTCAGTGTGCTGCCTAATAGAAGCCAGCTTGGCCTGACCAAGAATAGATTAAACCTGTTCAAGCCAATTAGGGAGGAATCTATAAGTTGATTTTCAAGTAAATCTTTACAAAGCCTGCTATAAAGTGCTCCAGAAATGCTGAGTTAGAAGCACAAGTCTTGGAAATAATTCTGGGCAAAAATTCCATTGATCTTCTCTCCTCACATGCCAGCAGCCAAAGAGTCTTCTAAAAAACCACTGGCCCTACACTTCCTGGAGACAGCTAACATCATGAGCGACTACCTGGGTTTAGGTTAAAATAACAAGGCGGAGTGGGATAAACAAAACAAGAGAGCATGCAGCAAGGACATTCCAGAACAACCTGCTTCGAGAAGTAAAACAGTGGAGCAGACAAAACAGAATGGGCTGTCCAGGACTGGCAGAAAAGAGCTCAATGGAACAAATCTCTGACTTTCCACTCATTTACTTAGATTTCTTCAGTGAAAATGCTCAGCCTCCTGTTACACACACACACACACACACAGTCTCAAAGCCCACAGGCCTGGCATTCGAGGCCCTTTAGGATGTGACCATAACCTATTTGCCCAGACTCACTTCCTGCCCCTATTCTGTGCGTGCTCAGGGTTAATGTTTAGCTGGAATGTTGGAGGCCAACTCTGCCTGCTTTCCAACTATTTCAAGCCATCTGCACGTTTCTAAGCCTTTGGACTCACCATGTTCTCTGTAACTTTCTGTATCTGTTCTGCTAAGTGAATTACTACTCATCTTTTAGGTTCAAGTCAAACGTAACCTTCCCTGTGAGACTCACCTCTACCCCCACCCCCCACCAGCTCACTCAGGTGGAGCTGGGAGCAGTGGGCAGCTTCCTTTCCTTGTCTTCCTTCCCATAATGCCTTGCACGCATCACTCTTTATTTGACCCAAAGGTGTATCTAGAGGGTAAATCCCTTGAAACCAGGGAACATTCTTAACTCTTTTCTGATCTTCTGTGATGCCTGTCACCTCACAGTTTGCTTATGATCTAATATTGCTTAATATGAACTTATTTTCACCAGCTATGGAACACATAGATATACACGGAGAGACAGACAGAGAAAGAGAAATAGAGTAAGTTAGCCGAACACAGCTAATCCAGGTGCAAAGGGATAGAGACGCAGCGTTTACCACCTGTGCACAATGGTTCTCATTACTGTGATCTCTACAGAGCACTTGACAGAAATTTGGAGCAAAAACATTCCAATTCTAACGCAAATGGTTATAGCACAGCTTTAAAGAAAGAATGCAACACAATATTCTGACAGGTATTGAAAGCTAGGAATTCAGAACCCTCCCTTCTGTGAGTCACACAGGAGCAAGGCCAGGGAATCACCAGCCCACACACTAGTCATTCAAGGACAGCTCTGTAGGAATCTGCTAAGAGCAGCCCATTGACAGGAACTTTACGGAGGATGGAGGATCGGCACTGTCAGCTTCATCAGCCCATACTTCCGAGCCACGCCCTGTGATCCCCTTCTTCTGGGGGCGAGGAAAGGCAGCTGTGCTCTGTTCTAAGGGCATTTTATGTCAAAAGAGGTATAATGCTGAAGGGCCATGTGGACAGGGATAGTGAAAAGGGCCACCTCAGCCCCAGCCTGTGCTGCTTAGGAAAACAGTGGAAGATTTAACAAAAATACGAGTTCTTAATATCCACCACTGTTCATTTATTCATCATTCAACAAGCAGCAAGCCCATCCTGCACAAAGGTGGTGGTGCTCTGTTTGAATCTGACCCTCAGAGCTCATGTGCTAGAACCATAACTCCCAGGACAACAGTGTCCAGGGACCTCTAAGAAGTCCCTGGGTCAGGAGGACCTCTCCCTGCTGAATGAGTTAATGCTCTGGTCACAGAGTGGGTTGGCTGCTGTGAGACAGCGCTTGTTGGAAACACAAGCTTGGCCCCTTTCTCTTGCACTTTCTTGCTGTTGCACCTTCCACCATGGATGACGCAGCACAAACTCCCAGAGCCAAGCTCTTGGACTTCCCAGCCTCAGGAACATAGCCAAATAAACTTTTACTGTTTATAAATTACCCAATCTCAGGTACTCTGTTATAGCAACATAAAACAGACTAAGACAAATAGACTCCTGTGTTGTCCTTCCAAGCGGCTGGAGTGTGCACTGGTGCAGACAGTCATGTAAACAAACCCTGACATTATCCTGCCTGCAGTCAGAACAATGATGGCAACACTAACGGGATGCTGCAGAGTGCTGGGCAGGAAGGACCTGGTCTTACAACAGATGCCTGGAGGCTCTGCAGAATTCATAACCACTGATCTTGACCTGAAGAACACACAAAGGAGCTACATGAACATGTGCTGTGTGGTTGGTGGTTAAGCTCTCTCCCGTAACACTGATCCAAATTCATAAACTACTTAGAAAATAAGATCAGGTGGAATTCTTTGTCACAGTTCCTGGAGTCACCTGGCGTTTATACACTGGGTTGGGCTCCATTTAGAAATCCTGAGAACTTTTAACAGGAAGGGATAAGCTTGAAGCGTCAGCTGCAGTTAACTGTTTACAGTATTAAATTAAATCAACCCCAGAACCCATCAGCAAGGTGCATTTAGCTCTGACTCTTCAGTATTTCTTTGTATGTAAAGGAGGCGCAGTCGTCACTTCTTCTCCAGCCTTACAGTGAAGCCAGGGAGCACTGGGTGGGCAAGAAGCACTAGCTACTGCACTTCCTACAGACAGCCCGGCGAGACTCACCAGTGTTTATTGTATGAACAAGGAATGAACTGCTGCTCTCACTTCTGCTTACTTCCTCCACCTGCAGGACAGTGCTTGAAGGTCAATTGCACATTCAACCTTCCTAATACCAACACAGCCCCTGGGCGCTGTGGGAAGCAACCACGGAGGCAGAAGGGTGGTGAAACCAAACATGATTGGGAGGGAGGCTTCCCTGCAACAAAACACCTCCAGAGACTTTCTTTTGCTCTCCCCCCAACCAACCTCTCCATAAAAGGCTATGAAAAAAGTCAACAAAATAAAAATCCAAGCAGGCTAATGGAATTTTATCTAAATAAATAAATAGCACAGAAAAGAAGGCAAAACAAACGTGCACGCTCTGGGGGTCTACATTGGAGCTAAAGTGGAGGGACAAAGTTTACTCTAAGCTTCCTGGTGGTTACAGCAAGAAACATGAAAAGCGGTACAGTTCTCTCTAGGTTTTAAACTGAAAGAGTGCCTTCTGTTCACTCCTTCCTTCATCTGCTCATTGCTCCAGCACAGAGAGGTACTTTCTTCTGTACATCAGGAGCCTTCCCTAGTATTCCAAGGTGTGTAGTATCCAGAGACAGTGGGTGCTTTGCTCTTAAGTATGAATGAGCAGAAGGATCTGAGTACAGATTGTGCTGTGAAATGAGACATAGGACTCACCCTACTTCCTGGAGTGTTTGCCCATTTTGATAAGGTGCACCTAATTACCAAGGAGAGGGGGACACAGTTAGGGATGGCACAATGGCTCAGTGAGAATAAACAAGGATGGCTCTGGGAAAGGCATTTCCTCCTCCTCTGAGTCACACACTAGAGTTCTGTGTGGAGGAGCCTGAGGACTTCAGAGCTGGTGGCTTGTAAATGTTCTAGACTATTTCATCACTTCCATCCAGCCTCTGTGGGAAATCTGAAAATCAATTAGTGTAGTCCCTTCCACTCTTGGCCAAGGAACAGCATAGCGGAAAGGAACATGAGTGTCACCTCAGGAACATCTGTCCCTTCTGCTTTCTTTCTTTTGTTTGTTTGTTCGTTTGTTTTTTGTGATAATGGGGATTGAACCCAGGACCTTTGCACTGCAGCCCTTTTTACTTGCAGACAAGATCTTGCTAAGTTGCAATGTAACCCTGGCAGGACTTAAACTTGCAATTTTCCTGCTTTTGTCTCCCAGACTGATGGGATTGCATTCTGCTCCTTCTTAACAAGTGGTCACTTTCAACTGCTCATTTCCAGGGGAGAATGTGGGGGATCACCTGGACAACTCTCCTTGAATAAAGAGCAATTATCTCTATTTTGGCTAAAATTGGCCCTAGCTCCATGTACTGATATGCACAGAACTAGCCAGGCATTTCTTTATCCTTTCAACTGGCTTTAAGCAATGTAAATAGGACTGGCTGAGGTGCTGAAGTGTCATCTTTGAAGCAAGTGGACAGTCACTGTTTCCCTGCCCCATGATTCCCAAAAAACATGGTTGAGCGGGGTGGAATGAAAAGCCACTGCTCCACACTGTGAACTGTGATCCAGTTGTGAAGTAAGAGGCTATGACTTCCTAGGGCAGAACTGAAGCACCACCCCAAAACGCCAGATGCTATCTCAACAGTGTTACGCAGATTATTCTTTCTGCATATTCTTCCCCTGCATACTGCAGAGGTGATCTCAGGCCAGCATCCAGCCCAGCCCATAGCACTGACGCACTTGCCACCTTTCTCACAGTCACTTATCCTCGAGCCACTTCCTTTCTGATGAGTTAATAAAATCCGAATTAATAAAATCCGAGTTGGGCCCTGGCTCAGGGCCTTCGTTCTGGTGAACCACTATCTTGGCTGGACTTAGGACTCCCTTGGCTCTCCATAGCTATAAGTATGGCTTAGTGTCTTTATTTTTGCTGTGGGCTGTACTAGAAGTGGGTAGATTGGAATTAACTCACTAAAATTCCAATAACTTCTCCATAGGATTACAACTGTAAATGTCTCAAACTGTGACGGGGTCCCGGAAGAGCTCTCTATAATGGGGCACTAAATCCTCCCCCTTCAGCTCTTTCATTGTCCTTTATTCTCTTTCTCGTTTCTAAGTCACTGATACTTTGGGTGGCTGTTATAAAGCAGAAGCTGCTGACTAGTTCTTGAGATATTTTACTCGAGCCTCGTAGAAAGCTTCACAAGTTCATCAACTCATATTACCACAGGACATCTGCTCTTAGCGGGAGACTGTTTTCTGGTACTCAGAACCCAGAATAAGGAAGATTTGCACATTGAGGGGTAGAGTACACTGTCCCAACTAGATCAGGACAGCAAGGGGATCAGGACAGCTTTGATGAAAGGTGACATTCGTGGAGTCTCCCTGTCATTCATTTTTCCCTCAAAATCACTTTTTATTTTTTTAAAAAATGTCACCTTTCTTAGCTTTTTTGAGGTATAAGCAATATCACTGACAATCATACACATTTGCCTTTTGATGAGTATGATGAGTTGGGAGGGGGGAGGCAGGGTCTCACTATGTCGTTCAGGGTGGACTTGAACTCACTATGTTACCCCGGCTGGCTTCAAACTTGAAGTGATTTTCCTGCCTCAGCCTTCCTTGTGTTGGTTTTACAGGCCTGCACCATACACGGCAACATTTCGATGTTTTTAAACAGCCATATATATTGTGATACCATCACTATAACCAAGATACTAAACTTCCCCGCTCTCTAAAAATTTCCCAAAGGACTTTGTATTTTATTTTGTTTTTATGGTGAGAATACTTGGTATGAAGCTTATATTTTAAACATTTTAAAGTGCACAAGCCAGGGGTGGTGGAGCAGGCCTGTAATTCCAGCACTCAGGAACCTGAGGCACAAGGGTCACCACGAGTTCAAGGACAGCCTGGGCTACCTAACGAGATCCTGTCTCAAAACAAAACCAAACAAAAAAAACTCAAAATAAAAAATAAAGTGTACAACCCTGTATTGTTACCATAAGTAGTAAGTACTATACTTCAGAACCCACTCATTTTAGGACTGAGATTCAGTGAGTATAGAGATTTTTCTTTGATTTCTACTCCGGTTAAGACAGTTACTGATTTTCCTACATCAGTCTTGGTTTTGTTTTTGATTTTGTTTTTAGGATATGTTTGCAATATATAACTGTAGCCATCTCAGTGAAGTAGTACCTGTATGCCTCATCCTTCTTCAGCAAACATTTATGAAGTGCCTACTGTATACCAGATCCTATGGCTAGATGCTATGAAGACAGATGTGAATCTTGCTTTTGGCATGGTTTCCTCACAGCCTAGTAAATATTAAGAGCATAGGACAACTTCTCAACAAGTAGCTTGGAAGGCCATGTGAGGGTAGAGAGCTTAGAAAACAATCAAGGGAATTGGAATTGCATTAGTAGCTTAGAAACATCTCCTTAGGTAAATTCTCTTCCCTATCCTTCCCTGCCTCATCTGAAATTTCAAGACACATCTCAGGGAATAACTGGAGGATGAGCTTCCTGTGTTTGGTGGTCTCTAAAACCCAAGGACATTTGGCAATCATAGACCGGAAGCACAAGGAGAATGGGCAACTCTATCACAGGGAGGGATCCAGTGAGTGGATCACCAGGAGTGGTGGATTATCACGACCAAAATACATTCTTCAAGTATGAAAAACTGACAGTCATATCACTTATTTATTTAGATAAAATTATTGTTGTAACCTAACTCAATCTCCGCCATTCTGCTAATGTTGTAACCTAACTCAAGCTCCGCCATTCTGTTCTGTATGTGCCGTGGTGGTCTTTGTCCTAAACTGCAACCATTGTCCCAAATCGCACTTTGTACTTCTTGTGACTCCAGTAATTGTGTTCCTTCCGTAATGCCCACTGTCTGCATAATGTATTCCTGGAATAGACTAGCCACAAACCTCTGTACTCTGACCCTAGGCAAACAACAAGATGTCCTGTTTCCTCAGGAATGCACAGGTGTGCTGATGAGTTAATTTTTCCCCCTAAAATAAGCCTGTTTCTCAGGACAACTTGCCCTTTTCTCCCCCACACCTTTGCGGCTTTTCCCTTTATAAACCACCCCAAATCTTAGCCTAGTTGCACAGCAGTGTAAATTCCACCTGCACTCTGTGTCTCTGGATACCAGCCTAAATAAAAGCACTCTCTTCTTTTCCCTCTAAGATGTCTTGGCCTTTTTACTCTTTTTGCCTTTTTTACAATTTTCATTTTATTTTAGGGTGCAGCCTTTTGGGGTACAGCAATTATCAAGAGATTCACTAGGAACTCCTAGTCTCTAAATTCCTCTTACAAGATTAAATTTGACCCTCCCTTTTTCTGCCAAATTCTTCTCTGAGAAAAGTGGAACTGCTATACTCTTACAGCAGAGAGGTTAGTCCACAGCTCTTAAAGCAACTGAGGTGTCTCTTCCTAGGACTCTGAGGAAAATGCCACTACTGGGTGGCGAGGGGCCTGAGCACTGAGCTTTGAGGCACCATTTTGGGTCGGAACAGTAATCACTCATGTGGAGCCTGCTCCTCAGCTGGCTTCTTCCTCAGCCTCAGAGTGGGGGGTGGGAGGCCTCCCTTGAAATTCTCCTCCAAAGCTCTTCAGGAAAAGGGTTTGATATTGGAGATTCCCTCGAAAGCTCCACTGCTCCCCTCACAGGTTTTTCTAGCCTAATCCCTCACTCTCAGGTTTCTCTTTGTCTGGAGCCAGCCACTGGGGCCCAGAGTGGCTGCTACCCTGGACCCCCTCAGCCTCCTTTCCAGCCTGCTACCCAAGGTTTCCTTCACCTCCCGCCCTCCCCCAGGCTGGCCCGGCCTGGGCCCTGATTCCAGCTCAATTTAGGAAAATGTAAATACAATACATCTCGCCTGCTGCCTCCCTCTGCTGATGACCTGCCCACCATTAGGACTGACAGGCTCAGAATGGGCTCAGCACACTTCCTGCCTGCATGGGTGGTCCCCAGCATCAGGGGGAAGGAAGCTGACAGCTGAGAGCGGGGCAGAGATCACCGTGTCAGGCACACCGGAGGGACTGGGCAGCTTCAGTTTCACTGCTTTCATTTTTTGTTCAAATCTAAGACAAGGGCTCTAGGGAGCTGGAGAGCTAGGGAGGCAGAGCCCTTACTCCTCACTGTCCCTCCACCAGGCCCATGTTTCTATCAAACTCTCTCCTGGAGCGACCCAGAAGGGGCTTCCAGCCTCCATCCTACTGAACGACTTACTGGGAGGACCCTGGCAGCCCATCTTAGCCCGAGGTCTTCAAGGTGTGTCACTTAGCTGCTGTACATGAACTAGGATGCTCTAAGGACACTGGAGACTCATTATCTTCATCAGTGCAGAATGATCATATGCACTCTGCTCCAATTTGTGTATTTGGAAGCCTCCTTTGCTCTGTCCCTCAAAAAAATTAGGAATCTGGGAAAGAAAGGGCAATACTGACTCTGTCTAAGGCTTGGGGCACACCGCGCAATCAGTTTTGCAAGCAGACTTGGGAAGTTTCTGTAGTGTCAAGCAAGGAAGAGAGAGGCCCAGTGAGAGGACCTGCCTGGGGCAGTGCTGCTGGATAGATGTAGAGCTGATTGTCACCCAAGTCTCAGCTGACACTCTGAGAGCCTGGTGAGGAGAGACACTGTTCACTCTGCTCCGCAAGTTGTCACGTGGAAAGATAGTGTCACGTGGAGAAACAGGTGGGGAAGGACTTTTATTTTAAGGACAAGAGAAATCAGAAGTAGTGGAAAAGTGACTATTGCCAAGATTTATCCACTACCCACAGGGACAGCAAAAATTGTCACATCCAATGAGATTATGACATCTGCTGTGGACTTTAGTCTCTCTCTCTCTCTCTCTCTCTCTCTCTCTCTCTCTCTCTCTCTCTCAAAGCTGTTTCCCAGGGCTGCCATCTAGAAGCAGCATGGATGGGTTCACATTACACCTTCTCTTATTTCCCTGGCTTACTGGGGTGGGGGAGAGAGACAGAGAGGAGGACAGAATGGCCTGGTGTGGGGGAGGGATGGAAGGAGGAAGGGAGGGAAGGAGGCAGAGGGCATAGGAGGAGGAGGAAGAGGCAGAGGAAGAGAAATTAGGATAACCACCACTCTCTCAATAAACCACTCACTGGATTATCAGCCCATAAATAACTGAGAAGCCACTCAGCGTTGCTACAAAAACAAATTCTTTCTGCCCAGACAAAAGAAGGCCAGAGACAGATGAACTGATGCCTCATTTATTCCATCATCCCTCCATAGCTTTACCTGGTATGGTAGTAGAGCCCATGCCATAGGACCACTGGGCAAGGGCATGCAATTCCAGGACCTTGGAATGCCAGGAACCCTCAGGAATTAATTACCAATGATACCCCTGTTTAAGGAGGCAACTTGTCTGAAATTTTGTGGGGCAGGAGTTAAAACAATGCTTTCTGGAGCAGATGACACAAGAGCTTCCCTTGTACATGAGCATAAAAAGGCACAGGGAGTTCCAGGGCCGAGGGAACCATGGGTCAGGTGTGGAAGAGGTAAGATGCAGGGTGAGTTGATGGAGCTATATGACTATGGGACACCTCACAGGGAAAGAGAGATGGTGATGGCAAGTGGCTGTGTTGAGGATGTAGGAGAAAGAAGACCAGCAACCATAGGAAGGAAGGGAAGATGCTTCCAAAGCTGCCCAGAAGGGAAGATCATGGACACTGTAAACCCACCAGATTGGAGGAGGGGCAGTGTGAAGAAGCAGTGATGTAAAGATTTCTCAGCTCGGGGGTCTAGAAGACAGAGTGGGGCTGTTCATGGGGTAAACAACACAGGATATAGTGAGGAGAACTCAGTTTCCATGCAGAACGGCTTAGAAATGTTTCCTGGCCCTTCTTCTAAAGCCTCAAAACACACCTGAGATGCTAATCAGGAGACAAGCTGCCTGAGTTTGACATTGTCTCTAAAACCCGGGGATGTTTGGTGAAGGCTGGAAGCAAGAAGAGAATGGGCAATTCCCCATAACATATTTTCACATGGTCAGCTGGAAGCAAAGGAGCCCCAACCCCTGTGAATAAAGCAAGAGGTCTACAGACCCTGAAACCCGACAGGCATGGGCCACATCTGGGTCCCTGTGTCCCCAGTGCCTGACACCACAGCATCACCCTCAGGATCGTGAGGAGGGGATGGTGCAGAGGAAGGATGGGAATGGGAATGAGGTTTAGCTGAATCTTCTCTGTCAAGTCTTTAATTCAAGCCGTCAGCCTCAAAGTCACAGGATTCTATTCTGTCCACTTCCACAAAGGACTTGATGACTAGAAGGAAAGGGGTAAAACCACGGGTGGCTTTTCTTCAAAGGAAATCCTGAAAATAGACATGGCTTGGGAGGTGAAAATTACTACATGTACACAAACATTTAGATATGTCCATGGTAAAGAAGGAGACAACTAAAAAGTGAGTGTTATGGTTGCTACCTAAAGTGTCTTTCAAAGTCCATTGTGTGGAAGGGTTGATTGCCAGCTGAAGAGCTTTTGAAATGATTGACTCATGAAGGCTTTAACCTCAGCAATGGGTTAATCCACTGATAAGGCCATAATTTGCTAGAAATAGGAGGTAGGGCCCACTTGAAGGGAGTAGCATAACCTTAGGGGCTCTATCTGGTGGGTAACCTCTAGTTCTGTCTTTTTCCTCTGCTTCCTGGTTGCCAAGAGGTCAGCAGCTCTCCTCCACCATCCGCTTCACCAGGATGTCTAGCTTCACCTCAGGCCCACAGCAATAGAAACAGCTGGCCATCGCCTGAATCCTCTGAAACTGTGACGCATATAAACCTCCCGGCTCTAAGTTGTCTTTTCCAGGTGTTTGGTCACAGTAATCAAAAGCTGACTAACAAAACACAATATGGTTTCCATGTCTCTGTCACTGAAGAAAGAAGTTTACAGGTATTCATTGAAGAAAAATTTCATTGAATTTTCACTCTGTTCCAGAAACTGTACTGAGCAGTGTAACTAAAGAGGACTAAGACGCAATCTCTGCCTCCCAAAGTGACCGTATTTTCTAAAAGGCACAAGTACAGGAGAAGAGAAGAGAAGAGAAGAGAAGAGAAGAGAAGAGAAGAGAAGAGAAGAGAAGAGAAGAGAAGAGAAGAAGTGATGATTAAAGAATCAAAACATGCTTCTAAGAGCAATTCTCAACCAGAGCACTCAGAACCAACAGGGACAGAAATGCAAGTGTTGCAGGAGAGCTACCTACATACACACATGTGACCCTGGGAAGGGAATAAAACCAGCACCAATCTGTGGGGGCCCCTGTGTGCTGGGCCAGAGGTGAACTTTGTCCTAAGAGAAGTCAGTCACACTGAAGGACCATATGCAGAAAAAACCATATCCTCTGGTGTGCAGTTTTAAAAAGCCCTTCTAAAGGTTGAAACCACATGAAAGAGGGAGTGGGAAAGACAGCAGAGGGAGGTGTTGCTGTGAATTTGCAAAACTTCAAAGGAGAAAGGGTGAGGTTTCAAATAGGAATTCAAAAGTATTGCTAAAGGCAAAGTTAGTGGTTGAAAGATCCCCCACCCCCACCCCCTCTAGATTCATGCCCAGTTGGAAGGATGTCCTAGAGAATTAGATAACTTGGATGCAGCTTCTAGGCCTTTGATACCCTGGTCTCCTCTGAGGTGGATGAGTCTACTCCATTTCCCCTCTGTGGGGTGATTCTCACAAGCCTTGGTAGACATTTCCAGAAAGCCAGAGAGACTCGGGCCCTTCTAAATTCAGTATTTGACTTTCATTTTAAATAAAGTGTAAATAATAAGCAACCAAAATGCACCTCCCTTTCTTTTAGAGCTTAACAATATTTAAGTATACAACTAAGAAAAATAAGATTTCCCTCAATGGCAGTGTGGCTGACAGAAGGAATTCATCTCACTACCCAGAGAAATGGCCTAAGGGCCTCAACATTTTGGGTTGCTTAAGAATCTGAGGTTGGTTTTAAGGGGGATAACTGAATTCCTGAGCTAGGAAGGCAATAGCAATTATGTTTTAGATGACCGCAGGAGCAAAATCTTGTGGATTTTAGATAAACAGATGACAAAAGAGCCCACTGGAAACTGCAGACTTGTCAAGTGTAACCCTAAGGGCTTAGAATTTTCTGAAAGAACAAAGTTCTCAGAGTGTTTGGAGCTCCGGCTTCTGAGTATGATTCTCACAAGTGCATTAGCATCTAACACCCTAATTCTTTCAGCATTTCTTCACAATTCCACTGCTGGCGGGACAGGAAGAACCTGCAGTGTTCATTACATTCAGGGGCTTCAAATTATTTTCAGTCAAATGCTTGCTGGATTCCAGAGAAGTTGAACTCTTGATGGGAACAATAGTGGTGAATATTCCCTGAGAATCTATGGCTTCAAGCACTGTTTAGCTGCTTTGTACTCGCTGTCTGATGCTCAGAACAGTCCTGTGATGTAGGTGCTGTTATCATCAAAGCCACTGTTTAGGTGGGAAAAATTGAACTTGGATGACTTTAAGCAGCAAGCCCAGAGTCATGTAGCTACTCACATGCAGCAAGGTCAGGCATAGATCCCAGTATGTTGACTCCAGACCTTTTCCCTAGTAACCCTGTACAATATGATAAATTTGATGGAGTCTATTTCACATCCTATACTTTGATTGTGCATGAGAACACATACTCCACTGAAGGGTGAAGAGGACTGTCCAGAGATAAAAGTAATGAATGGGACCTAACCAGAAAATTTGGTCTTCATACTTACATAAAATGAAGTAATGTTGCTATTTCTCTGAAAGGATTAAAATTCATAACAAAAGAACCTAAAGAATTTCTGTGGGTCTCAGCATGGAAAACTCATGCATGACCAGGGTTTATTTTTCTTCCAGATAAGACTACATCAAGATCAACTGAATTCTTCACTAAATCAGTATCAGTGCCAACCTGAAGTGATGACATTGTTCTGGAATCCAAACTTGTTCTTTCTTCTAGGTGCTAATAAATATTTGATGAGTGAATGAATGAATGACAAACTTCCTAAGGATAAGCAATAGGAATTGATATCTAAATAGGTCTTTATCACCCTGAGAAAGCCAGGAGTCACCATCCCAACCCCCTCCAGGAAGAATCACTACTCTTTAAGTATGTTGGCTTGCAGTGTGACTCGCTTCCCCATTTGATCCTGATTAAATCAATTTTACCTGAGCAATTACACTCGTAATCTCATTGATTAACCATAGTTCAGTCCCACCTCATATCCATCTTGTGAACTCGAATGTTTTCCCCATCTTAGACCTGCATCATTTTGCAGTTTTGCTCTATAAAAGTCTCTAGAGAATACAAGAGTATTTGGCAATCCACTTGGGACCCTTTCTGTCTGTCTTTCAGACAGAAGCTTTCTTTCTCTCAAAAAATATATTCTGCTCTTAACCTCAGTTGTTCCTAAAATTCATTCTTCAATTTTAGAGAAAACAAACTAGGACATCTACTAGGTTTGGAAATGAAAATTTTCCTGATCTTTCTTATGTCTGTATCTGAACCCTCCCTATCCAAAAGCTACAATTTGCTTCTCTTGGTCAACAGTGCCTTGTAGTCATGAGACATTGCACTTGCCAGTCCTCTTCCCTACAATGATCTTCTCTATTCTTATCACTAATAAATAGACTCTTTGCACCAGAGGAGACCAAAGGGTCATTAAATCAACTTCCTACCTATAGTAGGAAACTTCTTCAGAACATCTCAGATCCACTATGCACCAATCTTTGGTTTGAAAATGACCCATTTGCCTCTTAAAGTAATTATTATAAATTTATCTCCATTAGGAAATATTCTTCACTAACTAACTTTATTCTCTCATACAGTAAGCTTTGTTTATTGGACACACTGCCTGTTTGATGTGCCAGGAAACATGCTGGATTCTGAAGGGTACAGAGATGAATAATCCAGTGCATTTTTGAACCTAATGGACTGGGCCTGTTGAAGAAGAGATATGTGGCCAACAGTACCATAATTCAGTATGATCCCATCTGTTATGCGTAAATCAAAAATGACCCCCCCAAAGTTGGTGTGTTCATAGGTGAGGAGTTTGGAATGTCATTAAATCATGTGATGCTAACCTCATTCATGGACTAATTCACTGATAAACTCATAAGTGAGTGTGCTGTTAGCAGATGGAGAATTATAGAAGCAAATCACTGTTTTTGAAGGATATAACTTATCTCCTTCCTCTGTAGCCCTCTTCCTGTTCTCTGCTTCCTGTCTGGCATAATATAAGTAGTTATCATCTGTCAAAGTACTTCTGCCTGAGTGTCAGCCAACCAAAGACTGAAATCTTGAAATTGTGGGCTTCTCCTTTAAGCTGTGTCTATCGGGTATTTTGTCCCATCAATGGAAAAGTGGCCAATACACAATACATCAGTGTGTGCACCAAACATGATGCTAGGACACAAAGGCAAATAAATCATGATCCCACTCAGGGGGAAATGGGGCTTGACTTGAAAGATTTCACAGAGGAAGCACCATGGATAGCTACACTATAGATGAGCCTGGAAGGTCTAGGTCACTGAGGAGAAATGAGGAGTGAACAGGGGGCTGAGAAGGTCCAGTTTAGTAGACACTGATAATTTTTCCAAATTACAAGACTTCAGCATGCGGAATAATCAAGAATATTCACTGGAACTATATTTTCATGCATTACCTGTGGCTAGGTGAATTGGTTTTTTTTTTTTTTTTGGAAGTGATTTGGTAAAATAAATCAAGCACCATGTAATGAACCCAAGTTAGATTAACTAATCACACTTGTACAAATCCACATTAATGAAATATTAATGTGAAATACTAAATACCACGCAAAGATAATGTGTGCTGTGTTACAGGATTAAAACCTGGATAACTGGAAAATGACCCTCTATGCCGCTCAATGGAAAACAGGTGCAATGGTGCCCCAGTTCACAGACTTAATTTTTTCCATGATTCCATTTGCAATTGTGGAACAAATTCTTCAATAAGAATCATAGAATTAAATTAGTCAACCGAGATACCACTGAAAATATATTATGCTATATTTATTAGAGGAACTACAATGCAGTATAGTTTTTAATATTAGGTGACAACTTGGGAACATTTATTATAATGGTAAGTGAAAAAAGAAATTAATATAGATGATCACAACTTTATTTTTTTAAAACTTATACGTAACAAAAAGGGTCTAAGAAATGGCATTAAAATGGCTTTAAAAGTTGTTTTTCAATGAGAAAGGTTTTGAAAGACATTATTATCATTATGATTATTATTATTCTTTGTTATTAGGGATTGAACTAGCAACCTCACACTTGCCAGGCAGGCACTTATACCACTGAGCTAAATTTCTGGCCATTTTATTTTTTTTTACATTCAAAATTTTTTGCTACATACATTATTGCTGTTTTCACCTATAACCCATGTAGTTTTGTTTTGGTTTTTTGTTTGCCTGTTTGTATTTGTTTTTGTGAGCAGGAGGAAACTCATTCTCTAGAAACCTTGGTATGAATTTCCTTCCAAAGCCATCAAGTCTTCCAGTTCCTTTTGTTCTTCCCTCTTCTCTTACTTTGTAAGTACCCGAGTTTTAACACATAATGGTTGTATATTTAACCACACATCAGCTGACAACATAGAATATATTTCCCTCTCCTCTGCCTTCCTATGTCCTCAAGTCCTTTAATAGAAATAAGTGTGACACTGTTTGCTTTTAAGATCTTCAAAGCTATTAATTCAATAAATGCAGCCATCCATGGGATAGACATTATTATTGTTGTTATTGTCATTATCATTATTATTGCTAAGCAAAGTGAGGTGCATAACGATTAGCCACTTACTTAAAGTAATCCAGCTATTCCACTGGGAGGTGGAATTTGCATCCAGGTACTATAGCTTTCAATCACTCAGAGAAAGTAAGCTACCAACTAGCTGGCTAGCAGGGCAGACATGCAGGCAGGAATGGCAAATTACACAGATAATGAGGGTGAGGGGGGACTGGGGCTGGAAGGTGGGGATAGAGAGGCAGTGCTCCTGGCCTAATGGAGCCTCAACTGTTGGCAGTGACATCTTTCTTTGTGTGAGAGGGGACAGCAAGTGTAGAGTGAAATCTGGAAGATGAGTAGTCACCTCTGTGTAAGTGTCTCACCCACCACTGGTGAGGGAGGAAAGGAAGCACTTAGCTAGACATAAAAAGTGTGAGGAACTCAGTATTTCCATAAACCAGGTCTTAATGTGTTCTTTGCCAGTTGCCCCTGAAGTACACATCATGGCTGTTCCTTCTCTGGTGGGGTAATTTACATTACAAAAACAGTTCAGGTTTTGACACAAATTTTAGATGCCTCAGTACTTCTAACAGATCTTTCATGGCCATCAAATCCAGACCCTGCCATCCTTGAACCCTCAACATACATACATTCCTAAAACTGAACAGGATAAATATTCCCTAGAAATAAAGGACACAGAGAAGCATTTTTAGCCTTCTATTAAAAGTAAACAAACAAAGAGGTGATGTCAGGACCAATTGTAGGAATACAGTGGCAGATGCAGTATTGAATGAAATATTTGATTCTTTTGTTAGATCTCATTAATGTTTTTCCATAATCTCTTGATTGAGTAACTTTTGGATGCTATATCTGGGTTCTTTATCTGGTATTTTATACTTTTAATTTGTTAGTTCAAAGGCTCAGAAAGGGCTTTTCAAATACCCATCACAGTAGATCAAGGCCTAAAGGCATCTGGTGTAAACTGGAACCTATCTTACAATGGAGAACTCTTGGCTTCGAAGCCATATCGGTAAAGCTTACTTTGCCTGATGGGAAACTACTGCTGGAGCAAAACTACCAGGGGCTCTGCAACTGGGCATCGACCTGTTACTCAGCACAAAACTTCAACTTTCTGTTGAAAGTTTGTCATCTTACCCAGTCTTTACCTGATCAAAGTCAAAGACCTTCCTTTATCTCTCTATCAAACATGTATATTTCTTTGACATGGGTCTATTTCACTCTTCCTTCATGGAACCTGCATTCTTAAATTCCAGATAGCACTGT
This sequence comes from Hydrochoerus hydrochaeris, assembly GCA_004027455.1. Taxonomy (NCBI): domain Eukaryota; kingdom Metazoa; phylum Chordata; class Mammalia; order Rodentia; family Hydrochaeridae; genus Hydrochoerus; species Hydrochoerus hydrochaeris. The sequence continues at coordinate 90,360 of PVLA01006272.1, forward strand.
TTCCCTTTCATTTTGTCAGTCATAGAAACCACAAGAATGGACTCCAGAGACCAAATGTTTCACTTGACAGATGAGCAGAAAAGGCCTAAGAGGACACGAACCTGGATATACCTATCAAATTGGTGATAGAGCTGCTCCTGGCTCTCATGCCAGCTTGCTTCTCAATTTTCACATGGCACTTAAGGAGACCAGAGTGGCTGCATTGCTCAGGAAGGAGCAGAGGCTGCCCCACCCACAACCTCGGTCTCCCTTCCCCACACCCCTCGTGGGGCCCACTCATCCGAAGCCGCCTCAGTGCAGGGAAGGACCAGGGTTCTCACTCATTTCCATGTACTCTGGAGTCAGCCCCGTGTATGGCTCTAGGCTATAGTCCAGGTCCCACTGCTCTGGATGCTTTGAACGCTGCGGGTCGCTTTCTCCGGGTTCTGTCTCATCTTTCAGCTTCCGAAACAGTTTCTTTAGTTTCCTGGGAAAGACATAGAACAGTTATCAAAAGTCTCTTGAAAACAGGGTTATTTCCATAGACAGAAAGGAACAACTAAATTTCAATCTCAAAGTCATCTCTTACCTATTGTCAGATAGACCTAAGGAGACAACGTCTCTCCTAAAGACAATCTTCTTTATAAAGATAATGAAAGACCCCCTGCTCCAACAAGAAATGAATTTATTTAATCACAAAGAAATGTTTAATTCTTCTTGCAACAAGAGTTGGCCCTTCCTGTCAAATATAAAGCCTTTTCTGCTGACTAGCGGGAGATCATCCACTCTTCATTCAGAACGGAGGGTCCAGAAAGTAGAAGAAAGATGCTTTCCTCAGAAGAGGCATTTTTAGGGTCTCAGTAACATCATCTCTCCATTAAAGTCGAGCTACACACTTCCCACCACTAGTATGGACTGAATTTGTCTTCTCCAAAATGCAGAAGTTGAAGCTGTTTTATCCAACATGACTGGTTTTGGAGACGGGGCTTCTAGGAGGTGACTAAGATGAAATGAATTGATAAGAGTGGACTCTTAATATAGCAGGATTGGTGTTCTAATCAAGAAGAGAAAGAGAATTCTATCTCTGTCTCTGACTCTCTCTGCATCGTGTCAGGGCACAGAGGGAAGGCAGCCATCTGTTAGTCAGAAAGAACCTCTTCCAGGAACCTAACACTGCTGGAACTTGATCTTGGCTCTAGCACTATGAGAAAATACATTTCTGCTGATTAAATTATCTGATCTCGGCTGGGGATTTAGCTCAGAGGTATAAGCGCCTGCCTTGCAAGCATGCAGTTGTGAGTTCAACCCCTAGTACTGATAAAAAAAAAAAAGATAAATTACCTGATCTCTGGTATTTTATTATGGAAGCCTGAGAATACAAAGACAACCATATTCAGGTTTGTTTTTGTCTAGATTAATAACAAGATAATAATGCTCCAGGGTTTGTATGAGAACTGAATGAAATGATGTTTTATACAGTTCTCCACACAATATTTGGGCATTGTGAACACTATGAGAAGTATTATTATTTTTAATATTAAATGCTGAAACATGCCTGCAAATATAGTCTTTTCACATTTCTTATTGATGCACAATACATAAACAATAAAAACAGGGGAAGGAGTTAGGTGCCAGTTCTGCTAACCAAAGAAGAGATTTCTAGGAGACAGATAGTTGGGAGAAGTAACAGCATAACAGTCAGAATCATAATCTTGAAATTTAAAAGGATTGGGGTGAGGTCCAGGTTCCCCCAATATAGAAGTCACACTTACCTAGCCTCCAACATTTCTCATTTCTTGTTCAATGTTTCTTGTACATAATGCTTGGTCTGATTAGTCACCTCATTCTGCTGTTATATAGTGTTTCTGACAGTCAGTGAGAATCTAATAGTTCAAAATAATACTCAACTGGAGTCTTATCTAATATCATTTTCCATCAAATTAGTAATAACTCTTAGATGCCAGAAAATACTGGTGCAAAAGTAAGATTCACAACTCATTTCTTGGAAAAGCTTATTCTGTAAACTTTAGTTTACTATCCTCAAAATGAAAAAAAAATGATAAATACTAATACTCCCATGGGATCAGTGAAGGAAGATAATCCACATGACATGCTTAGACTGTCATGTGCAGTAAGTGTACCTACTGTCCTTGTCCCTAGCTTCATCTTCACCCATGGCAACAGCAGCATGCCCATCCCAGAAGGATGCAAAAGAATGGGTAAAGATCCATTAGAAGCAGCAGTGAAAACTTTTTTCTAATAAAATAGCAAACAATAAATCTACAATAATTAAGAAAACTAGATGGAGCATAATGATTCTGAAGCCAAACAATATAGGCTGGTTCAGACCCTATCTGTGAATCAGCGTAAGAGTGGGCACAGGAAAAAAACAACAGAGAAAAAAGATAGAGTGGAGGAACAGAGAAAAGAAGAGAGAAGGAGGAGAGAGAGACAGAAAGAGAGAGAGAGAGAAGGAGAGGGAGGGAGAGATGGAAGGAAGGAGGAGAAACCTGGAACCAGCCTCAAATTAGAAATTTCCTTCCAGGTAGCAGTGATCAGAAAATTTGGCTAAATCTTTAGTAAAGAGTAATTAGTAGGTTTGATTATACATGGACAATTGAACAAAAGTGTATATTCCTTATCCACTTCAAAAAAGCCACTAAAATAATGAATGAAGAAAATATATAAGATTATAGATTAATGAAGATGTTCATGGACACAGTTACAAGGAAGAGATTGAATGACTCCCTTGGAAGATGGTTGGGGTACAAAGGAACTGGCAAAGCTGTGAGAGATGAATACCAAACATCTAAAGTAGAAGATGGCAAAAACATCAGGCCGACCCATCTGTAAAAGCTCAGAGAAGTGCAGGAATTGGGGGCACCAGGTGTCCACAGGCAGGGGACAGTGACTACACACAGCTCTGTTTATGAAACAGTGATCCAAATGTCTCTGTCCTGGGTTGCCCAGGGGACTAGCACTTCCTAATACCAGCAAGAGCAAGAAATGTTTCTGCAGAGAAAATGAACTAGGGACAGTGTGGATCCCAAGTGATTCCAATAGGATCAAGTGGAGCATCCCCAGAGGCAGTAAGTGACAACTGTTCAGCAGTCAGTCCGCAGAGCACAGAGGACAGGTGTAGGCTGGAGATGGAGACCTGAGAATCACCATGGAAATGAACACAGGCTATGGGTGGAACAGAAGGTCATCAGGGAGGCCTGAGGAATGTCAGCAGATAAAGCTGACATGGGGCCACAGGAGCCATCAACACACAGAAAGGAGCAGAAGCAGAGGCCAAGGCAGCCAGGGAATAAAAGGAAGGGGCTTCAGAGTCCTTTCAAGCATAGGCAGGTCTAAAAGGCAAAGGGAAACTGTCCACAAATAAGTCTGTGAGCCTGTCATTCTCAGAAGTTTCCCCCCTGGATATCGCAGTAGCCACTGAAGCAATCAGGAATGTCTCCACAGAGCAGGATTTAGGAGGAATCCTGAGAGGCGTACAGCATGCAGATGGGCCATTTGGAAAATTTCAGATTCTGATTCTGACCATATGATGCACCCGCTTGTTAAAAGAGCTCTTTTGAGGTTACTCCTTGTCCTTTTCATCGGCTGATTCTTCTGTTCCTCTTTAATGACAAATCTTAGAAACTCCCTGGAAGACTCCAAGCTTTTCTTCTGCCTGTGCCCATGGGCTTCCACCCAGACCCTAGGATTCTAACACCTTGAGCCTTCTCAGTACAAAAATCTGGGCCCATGATCATGGATGCAGACCTGGTTTTGTGGGCCCTCAGCCTCACTAGATCTCTATGGACAAAAAACAGGAAGTCATTCCCCACTGGCCTCCTCCTTTCCTGACACCTAGCAAGCTTCTAAAGCATCCTCTAAATTTTGCCTCAAAGTCAGATTCTGCTGTATTTGAGAATAACTTTAAATGTATTTGTAATATCTTTAAAAAGAGACTTTTATTTCTTAAATTTTTATATGTATCATATTTAGAAAAAAATTACAAAATCTTACTAGCTAGCTGTGTCCAGGAATCTAACACAGCTCTTTTGGGATGTCTCTACATTGACTAAGAACAGGGACAGAGAGACATTTTGCCAGCAGAAGTATGGATCTATCTGCTTGTCCTGTCCATCTCAAAGGTTAGCCATGAAAGAAGTGAGCGCATGAAAAAGGTAGTGTTTACCCATTCACAAAAATTCCATCTCTCTGGATGATAAGAGGTTTATTTCTAGCTTTGCTTCATTGGGCACAGAAGCTAAATTTGAGATAAAATTACAGCAAAGCAGTGGCCCATAACTTTAGGGCATCATGCAGTTTAGATTCAAAGTCAATTTTGTACAGTTCCATATAGGAAAAGTGAGATGCAGGAGGTAGGGGGACTTCTATCTATGGTTATAGGTAAAAAAAGGCACAAAACCAGAATGCCATGCCACTCACCTTGGGGAAGTCATCTCAGAAAGAGCTGCCTGTGAGCATTATCCTGGGCCACTAACAATTAAAACCACTCAGCTCCACTCTGGGAAGCATCTGCCATGACTGTATTAGGCCCCAGGAGCCTGGCATTGCGTGAGTGAGTCTGAGACCAGACCATGCAATCAAATTTTATCTATTATCATAATATTAGTCACAGAGCTGACTTTAAAGTTTTACTGCCTCCCTTTGAAGCATCTCATTTTGCCATTTCCAGTGTCTCTGAACCAGACACAGTGAAGAGATGGGGTCCTGCTGCCTGGTGGACATGGGCAGACACTAGTCTGAGGCACCTACCATGTGTGGGACAGAGTTCCTGGGACGCCTTTGGAAAATCTGTGCCTTGTATCTCATTTGAGTGCCTGGGAGAAAGGCACTTCCTTTTCTACTCCGATTCAGCCTCTCTGATTATAGCCAAGGGTGAGACTCCAGATTGCTACTGGCATCTGTTTAACACCTCCCCAGTGATGGTATAGCTTCCTTTAGGACAAACAGAACGCATAGCTGAGCTTAAGAGGGTAGGAAACAATGCCATTGGTTGTTTAATCATGTTTTAGTTTTATTGTTTTCATTTTTCCTACTGTTATACCATTATTTGCTGTTCATAGTAATGGATAGTGGTGATTCTTCATCTTCAAAAATATAGATTAAAATGAAAGGTATGTTGCTTTAGAAAAATCTAAAACACTAATAGCTGTTTAGGTAGACATGGGGGAAATTATTAAAGTTGGTTTACAAATGACTAAAGATTGGGAAACAATATTTTAATTCAAGAAAACTGCTGAACAGTACAATTCTTTTTTTTTTTTTTTTTTTTTGTACTGGGGATCAAACTCATGGCATTGCACTTGCCAGGCAGGCACTTGCACCGCTGAGCTAGATCCCTGGCCCTAACTGTACAATTCTTAAGGCCATAAAATTGTTCTTTTTGCAACATGCACATACACATACATACACCCGAACAGAGCCAAACAGCAGTGTTGCAACCTCAGGGAGAGAGTTAATTATAGGTGAATTCCTGGACAGTTTATCAAGGTCACTGAGATAGACTTAAAAAATTTTTTAAGAATCTTAGAAAACTGATTTCAGTAGGAGATGATGAACTAAAGATGATTGATCTTATAACTATATCCTTATTATGTTTTTGTGATCCCAAATATTCTTACTGAGCACAATCATCTGTTTAATTTCTCAGACTTGCTTTGTTTCAATTTTTTTGGCATTTGTTTGCTTGCTGGCTTGTTTGTTTGTTTTTCTGGTTCTACAGATTGGATCAAGGGGCACTCTATCACTGAGCTACATCCTCAGCTCTTTTATTTTTTATTTTGATACAGTGGCTCAATAAATATTCTGGGATGGCCTCAAACTTATAATCTTCCCATCTCACCTTCTCCAGTGCCTAGATTATCACCCAGCCTGCTTCTATTTTTAAAGGTAAAAATTAAAAAGAGTCAAATCTAACCTGCCAGATTCATATTTATCTCCCTTCTACTCTGTGAAGACTCTACAGTGGAATATTATGAACCAAAAGCCACTAGACCCATCAGAAAAGCTAAAAACAATATTCCTCAGTTGGGTCTTCACGTCACTCTCTGAACTTGAAACATCATGAAACATCAACTATAAATGTAAATGCCCCCAAATGTACAGCAAATTGTTGGCTACCTGAAATCTCTGTGAATATGTCTTCTTTTCTATATTTTTTGCATAGCTGAGCATTTACCCAAGCCATTTTCTTTATATAATTGTGTTAAATGCCAATCTTCCATGAATAGATTTCTGATGTTACACAGTGAATATATTGCACAACCTGGGTTTAAACCCTGATCTGTTTGGTCACTAAACCTCTGCACTACAGAGATCTCTTAATGACCACTAGGTATAATTTTTATGATATTCATGACTTCTTCTCTATTGTTGTGCTTAGAATATTCTTTTCTCTGACTCACAAAGACTCTTTTAAAATGTTTACTTTGTGTTTTTTAAACATAAAAAGATAAGAGCAGGTACTTGATTTCTGCATTGGAGGAGTCTCATTAAGAATGTCTCTTAGACCATATAGCAGAAGATCTAATAATCATAATCACAGTGATTTCCTGTGACCAAGCTCAAAATGCAACATGTAGGTTTACGAAGAACTTGGACTCAGTGGTATAGTCTTTGCTCCACTCTCCTTAAGTCACCTGTATTGAATGTGTCCTTTCTCAGACAAGAAACTGAAATGAGGAAGCATTGGGAAACTGTGAGTTGTACTTGGAGTCAGCAGAGCCCACCCTCACTTAGCAAAGGAGAAATTCATTGGGTGTTAGATCTACAAAGCACTTTAGAGATGCTTATGTTGCCACTGTTTATCAAGAGATAAGGACAGCAAGACCTTGTGAAGTATTGTGCAGTTGCCATGGATTAAAGTGTGGCACACTTTTAAACACACATCAAGCACAAACAAGAAAATTTGGCCTTTTGGGCAAACCACAATGTGTTATTTTCTTCTGCCATGGAGCGGATGGAATTGATGGATGGAGAACATGCCAACACACTGTCCAAACCTGCCTGAGACTTTGCCTCTCTTTCCCTCTACAGAAGGCTTCTAGATCCAAAGAAAATGGGCAAAGTGGTAAAGAAGATGTCCAGGGATGCAAAAAGGGGTATCTTGTGCCCACAAACTGTCTAAAATTCTATCCAGAGGAGAACAGCAACGCAGTGAGAGGGAAGGTGACTTCTTCAGCTGTTGGAAGGGGAATGAAGACTCCTTTGCAGCAGTGGTGGAGGGGCTGCCTACATAGCTTCAAAGGGGCCAGATGTGACTTTGGTACCAGCTGTGTATTTCTTTTTTTGGATATTAGCCCATAAGAAATAATGTGTCTCCAAGATGCTAAGTTCCCAGAGAACAAGAGTCATCCATTTCACTAGCTTTGCTTGACTATCCCTCAATGGCTTTAGTCAAAAATCAGGGAACAAGGAAAAGTTTCAAAAGCTGGAGCTTCTGGTTTTTGACTAAAGCCTGAGTAAGCAGGGAAATGGAATGATATTAGTACCAATCCACCTCAGTGTTACCTGAAGCAGTGCACAGGAAGCACCCTAAAGGTTCAACCTAATTAATGGAATATGATGGTGAGATCCCTCCAGAGGATTGGGATGACACAGGGTTATGAGAAAATGTTAAAGACTCACTTATTCAGGCAGAGCTCTCACATAAAAGAGTTTTCTTCATTGGTAAACTAAAGTTTCTCCATTAGAATTTTATCTCTGTAAATGTTTTTATTGTTGTTGTTTTTTGTACTGAGGATTGAACTCACAACCTCATGCTTGCCAGGCAGGCACTTATGTCACTCAACTAAAGCCCTGGCCATTGTAAATGTTTTTCTGAAGAAGTTCAAAGAATAGCTTCCTCAGGGTCCTTTCTGAGAGTAAGACCCACCCCAAAGCAGGTGGTTCTGACAGAAGAGGTTGGGCCATAAACCTCTTCATGGCTCCTTTCTGCCCAAGGAATCTAGGACTCAGTGACCGTTAATGAAATTCTGGCTCTTTCTTTTGCCATGTTCCTGCCATGTTCCAAGACTTGGCAGGAAACTTCCATCTCTGTGAGACTTGCCTTCTCTTCTGTAGCATCCCTCAGTCAGGAGGTTTTTGTGATGAGATTGGAGTCAGCCTGCTGTGTGTTTAGAAAAGGTATCCATATCCAAGGGAAATGGTTTCTCTAAAGAAAACAATGGCAGACCATCTTGTAACAGAGGATGGTGGCGGCTTGCTTTTAAGACACCCTAGCAGAATTCCCTCTGCTTCTTTAGGCTTTGTGGACTGACCCCAAATCTTGACCTTGACTTTGAATGGCATTTGTGTTACACAGAGAGTGCTCAGGTATGTACTAAAAATTCAAAGTCTGGGAAGACAAGGGCCATTTCATGTAATTCTTATCCATGTCTGAGTCATACAGGGCCAAGAGAAGACAATGACCTTTCCTGAAAGGCCCTTCCACTGTGAACTGTGCTATTTCTGGTTTTGTGGTTCAGAACCTGGTTCTCTGACTCCTAAAGAATATTCCAGTAGCATTCTTTTGCTACTTAAATTAGCCAGAGTGAATTCCAATGAATTCAGGAAAGAACCCTGAGTAATTACATGAGAAAATGTAGTTGGAAAGGGAGGAATTAATCAAATTTCCTCACTGGGTGCCTTCTCAGAACCACTAGCACAGTGTACATAATAAATCTCTAGTGAGGAGATAGACTGTGTCCCAGAATCCTCAGTTAACCCTAGGGGGGTTGAATGACAGCTGCATCCCAGAATGGTCAGTCTTGTGAGTGGTTTGCAAGGGAACTGGCCCGGATTATCTCTCTCATTCTTCATGGGAATCACAAAATATTAAAAAGGAAAAGCAGAGGGGTTACATTTTTCTTGGATCTGTAGGTAGATTTTAACTTATTTCATTTTCTTTTCCTTCAGGACCTGTCATCAGTGTTTATTTTCCTGACTTTTTCAATGCAAAACTGGACTGAAAGAAGTCCTTCTTTGACATGTGCATAAAAACATAGGAGAAGGAGAAGGAGAGAGAATCCACATGAAAACAACCCAGTCAGCCTTTCCCTCCTAGCGTTATGTATTCCATACTGTCTTTTCAAATCTTTTCCTAAATGATGCCATTATATTTCTAATTTTCTTATTCATTTTTCCACCATATTGAATATTTTCCATTTACTTGCTAGGAGAAAAAATAGCATGAAAATTATGTACTTCAGTGTCCAAGATATTCAAATTCTACATATATATATATATATATATATATATATATATATATATATATATGCAAGAGGTAAATCCTTCTGAACCACAAACATCCCAGATCAGATTGGCAGACAAGGTCAATGGGAGGCGCACTGCCTCATGGGAAAGTTATTGCTCAGTAGACAGAAGAGCAAGTAACCAAGTTATATGAAAAGAGGAGAAGCCTTGAAAAGCTTGTTGAAACCCCTGGCACTCCTGGGTTAGCCCCAGGGCAGCTAAAAGAGGTGAGAAGATTGATTACATACGGGACTCCAATCTCAAAGATGTTGTTCTGGATTAACTGCTTCCCCAACATGATGATGCTGAGCTGAATGCAGAGCTCCATGAGGCAGCCCCCTGGAGCACACTGCAAGAGAGAGACAAAGAAAGCACCGGTCAGACTGAGTGACGCTCGGGGGGGCAGACATGAATCATGCTGTAATGGGATAAGGACAGGTGTGACAGATGTGTGGAGCTGCACCTCCACAATGCTAGCCAGGCATGAGACCCCCCCCACACACCCAGCTATACTTGCCTCCTCCATGCGGTAGCCATCAAACACATAGACATAGCTTCCAGGCCTGCCCACAAACCTGGAATCAAAAAATGTGTGAGAGTTAAGAGGAAAATGAAGTCTGGCAGGGTTGACAGAGGATGTGCCTTCTGTGTAGCAGTGCCTTCTCCCAGTGTCCTCCCCAAGAGTACTGGTCACTCAGAGGCCCGTGTTCAGATCCTGTGACCAGATAGGCTATACTTATAACCCAGTCCCTGGGGACAGGAGCCGAGCTGGGCAGGGGCTGAGGCTGAGGGCACTGGGGGTTGGGAGGAGAGTAGCTGGAGGGGGAGTGTGGAGGGGGCAGTTCGTATTATCTATAGGAAGACTGGCTGTGCACTTCCTTCCTTCTGCTACTGTCAAGAATTGGATTTTCATGATAACTCCTTGGTGAGAGCTATGGTTTTCCAGGAAACTAAGGGTGAGATTGACTAAAATTGTAAGTAGAGATCCCTGTAATCATAAAGGAATGCTAACCTTTTATTGAAAATAGTCAAAGGAAAGGATGAAGCCTGACCTGTGCCTCTTTTAAATAAAGTTGATTTTATTGGGATTAAGAAGATTGGGCAGATGGGGAAATTAGAGAGGTAAAAATCATGAATCCAGACCAGTAAATAGAAGAGTTCTACTTCCCTGAATTAGCAATTCATCTAAGGATGTGTCTAGATCTTTCCTTCTCTGAGGTCTTGTTGCTTCTGTTTCTGACTGAGCGTTCTCCCTGCACTACAAATGATTTTTTAATTGTGGTGCTGAGGTATGAGCAAGAGCCTCATGCATGTGAGCTGGGCAAATGCTGTACCACTGAGTGCTACCCCCAGTACCCCAACACTTTCTCTGTACCACGTATCATAGTACTTAGCACAGATTACAGTGCTACTACTGCCAAGTTTATTTCCTTCAACATAACACAGGTTTATCTAAGAGCCTACGCTTGTTGGTCTGAAATATTATGTGTGCAATTTGTCACTGCCATTAAATTGATACAGAAAGTACCAATGAAGTACATATTCCTTAATATGGACAGTTTCTCTGCTACTTAAATTTCATGAGAGCCAAGTACAGTCCTGGGATGTCCTGGGAAGGGGCTGTGTTTTGGGTCACAAACACATCTACAAGAAATTATGAAATCCATACACTGACAGTGTTTGGTTTCACTGCATGTTTGATGATCTTTTAGCTCTAGGGAAGCTTGCTTGACACAGCTCAGTGATGTCTGATAGAAAATATCATTGTAGGTTGCCAATTGGCCTGATCACAAATTATTTATCAGATGTGATTTCATATTCAGACTTACTACATAATAAAAATGCTATTGGCTCTTATCCTTGGTTCTCAGAGGGACCCCTAAATTCTTAAAGTTTCCAGAGTGATGACAGTGTCTTTGTTATTCATGGTGGGCCCCTGGGACTATACCTAAATTTATGTTAATGAGTTTACTCCCAATGAAGGCGAGGAATGCCAGACAGACCAACTACACAGGGTGAGGCTTTGGGCCAAGTGACAGCAGTCTGACCTGGGAAGGGGAGGTGGAGGCTAGAGATTGAGGAAACTCACAAGGTAAATGATTCACTCAGTTATGTCTGGGTAATGGAACCTCAGCAACTCTGGACACTGAAGCTCAGGTGAGCTTCCTGGCTTCTGATACACACAGATATGCCAGGAGGATGAGGAATCCTGAGGACAAAGCAAGCTTCACGATTAACACTCTCCTAGGCCTCACCTATATCTCTCATTTGTTTGATTTATATCTCTTTACCAAAATAAAACTGTAAGTATAACACTTATGCTTACAGTTGGAATTTTTGAGTCAACCTAGTATATTATTGAACCTGAGTGGATAATGGGAACTCTGGAATTTATAACCAGTGAATAAGAACTGCAGTTGTCCTGGGAACATCAGACCTTGTGGCTGTCTGAAGTAGAGACAGTCTTGAGAAGCGCAGTGTTCTTACCCTGTGAAGCCTACGGTAACTCCTAGTAGTTAGCACAAGAACCACATTGCAAACCCTAAAATAATTGCTATGAAGGAAATTTCTTTTGTTCATCCTCAAAATTGCCCTAATTATTAGAATCTGAAGAGAACAGCCAAGTAGATGCCAATTCATCCCAGCCAGGAAGTGGAGAACAGGACTGAGGAAATGAGTTGACAGAGGGGACGGGCTGCCCTGTTTGTACCAATGGTGGAGGACCATCTTAGTGACAAATTACTTCTCTCTATGTGCCACTGTTATACTCACCTCCCCTTGAAAAAGGCCACATAGAAGATGGGGGAGTAGGCATTGACAAACTTTAGCAAGAAAGCTTTGAGTATCAAACGCTCTTCAAAAGTCTGTTCTGTTTTTGGAACCTCTGCAAGACAAGAGCAAAGTTGGAGACAAAGGTGATTCAGACTCTTGATCTTAATATAAGCCATCACCTCTCAAGTTACCCCTTCGGACAGAACCCAAGAGGCCCACTTCTGTAATGCATAAGAACCAAAGTCATATTGGAAGCCTCACATGGTCTTCCAGATAATTGGAGGCTACAGAAGCAAAGGATATGTATGGTCTTCACCTTTCTCCTTCTACAGTCCTCTAGTCCATAAGCAATTGTTTCCCACTGTGCTCTTCAAAGAAGGGCCAGAGTAGCCAGAGCTTCCTACTACTACCCTTACTTCATCAAGCCTACTTCAGAAGATTTTATCTGCACACTTTCCATTTCCAACAGTCTTTGACTAAAAAGACTTCTCAAACACAGAACCTGAGTTGTTTGGTTTTTTTCCCCTCCATTTCTAGTAGGAAAATATTCATCCATATGTCTTCAGGATAAGATGAGACACTCCAATGATAAAAGATCATCAGGTAAGTGAGACAAACACGAGCTGAGCCATATGTCTCTAGTTCTCAGGTCACAGCCCCAGTGTGTCACAGTCCCAGAAGTGAGGTCAGCTGACATTCCTCAAAGGATCCTAAGAAGCACTGGGCAGAACTCTTATAAGTGTCTTCAGAGGACTCGTGACACCTGGGAAGCTACAGTGGACATTGGTGTGGGACAGGATAGAGGAGCCCTAACAGACTATGACAAATGGTGTTTAAAGATAAGAAGTACAGAAAATTCTTTTTTTTAAAAATTTATTTAAAGAGAAACAAAAGCATGTAAAGGGTAGAGATAATACAGAATTCCAAAAAAAAAGATAAACAATAAGAAATCACTAGTTAATAAATTACATATTATTCTCTTAGAAATGGTTGTTCAAGTTACAAAATTAAAGCATACAAAGTAGATAGTCAAACAGTGAGAGTGTAAACAGCTATACATGCATGTATTTCTACATGTATTTCTATCCTTTCTGTATTAGAGGGAAAAACAAAACTTAGCAAGACAAAACAAAACAAATTCCTGTAAAAACATGAAACCAAAAAGTAGTATAAAACCACAGTACAAGGTGATCTAAAATGATTCCTGTGTTGTTTATTATCTTCAGTAGAATGTCTATATCATCAGGCATAATTGAATATAGCAGTATAATTGAGTATAGCAGTAAATAACAATATTAGTAAAATAAAACATTGTAGACAGTATAAAACTTCAAAGGCAGGTAATAAACCACAGTGGATATTCTAGTGGATCTTGTCATCTTAAGTGCAGTTGCCTATACTCTCAGACTTGATACTATCAATCATAACAGCTTTGAATAAAATCTATCAATACAAAACAGTGATCCAATAAATCAGATTCGATTACAATCAGTCATGGTAAAACTGTAGGTTTTACAGAGCTTTAGATTAAGTTAATAGGAAATTAAGGATGATTACCGTACTATATCCTATTATTTTCAGGATTACTGTCTGTGTCCTCAAATCTAGTACAGGTAGAATGACTGGAACAGAATATAAGCAGAGTAGTGTGAGTAATGTGGGTTTTAAATCCAGGTGCACTATTAACAATATAGTGTATCAAGGTCATCTACGTTAGAGATTCTACTTATCCTTCTCTGCCTCATTTCTGCTGTGCTATTTTTCTGCCTGTCTACTTTTCTCCTTCATTCTACTGCCTGCCCCACTCATTGAGGCCTTTCTGCTACTGTTCCTAAAATCCTGGTATTTTTCTTCTCTCTCTCTAGAATGTCCTTCAGTATTCTCTGTAGGGTTGGATTGGTGGTCACAAACTCGACCAGTTCCTCTTTGTCATGGAAGCATCTTGTTTCTCCATTAATTTCTAGTGACAGTTTTGCAGGGTATATCAATCTGGGCTGGAGGTTATTTTCTTTCAGGGCTTGGAATATTTCACTCCAAGCTCTTCTTGATCTGATGGTCTGTGTCCAGAAGTCAGCTGTGATTCTGATGGGCTTACCTTCATAGGTAATATGTTTCTTTTCTCTGACGGCTTTTAATATTCTGTTTTTATATTGAATTTCTGGTATCTTGATTATTATATGTCTGGGTGTAGATCTGTTTTGGTTGTAGGTGGCTGGAGTTCTGTATGCCTCACACAACCGAATGTCATTTTCTTTTCCCCTTCTTAGGAAGTTTTCCTTAATTATTTCCATGAATAGCCTTTGTAATTCGCCCATATGTATTCCTGCTTCTTTGTTCACATTTCTTATTCTTAAATTGTAGATTCTCTTGTCATCTTCTAGCCTTTATATTGTTACTGCCTGTTTCCTTGTTATTTTTAAGAGATCTTTCCCTTCATGATCACACATTGCAAACTTGTCTTCAAGTTTTGATAGTCCATCCTTAGTTTCTTTTAAGGAGTTTTGCCAGCTTTCAATGGAGTTTTTAATTTCCTGGTAGTCTCTTTGAATCTGCTTCATGTATTCTATATTTTCTTTATATTCTTTATTGAATGTTTCTCTCCTTTTTTTGTGTTCCTCCCTTCTTCTGTCTGTATCTTCCTGAGAGATGCTTCCTGAGAGCATTTCTTTTATTACTCTACTCATATCCTGCTTTACCTGATTTAATATTTCAGTTTTGAGCTCATCTACAAGGTCCCAAAGATATCTCTTAATGTCCATTGAAGTCATGTCTAATGTTGTGTGTTTGCCACCCTCAGTCTCCCTTGTTTTTCCTTCTCCTGGATCAGTGCTCTCAGGGTTCTGGGCTGGGGGCCTCCTCCTGGCTCTCTCTCCTGTCATGGCCCTGGCTTCCTCGACACAGGTTACAGTGCAGGTCCCAGCCTCCTTCCCTGTTGGCCACATTTCCTGCAAAGCACGCTGGCAAGGGAACTCTGCCCTCTCCTGCCTGCTCTTGTCACTGAGGTGTAAGCAGGCTGTCTATGCCTGCCTCTCCCCACTGGGCCAGCTAAACTTCAGGTGCCTTCACCCAGTTAGTGCATGCTAGGCACAGGGAATCGATTTGGGATGGCTCATTGGGTCCTGGCCAGGGGTGCGGCCTAGTCCAAGCAAATCACATGAATATGCTCTGGGGAGAGAGCAACCAGCTGAAGTCTTTTGTCACTCCCAGTTCAAGCTCCTCCTGCCCGATTCCAACATGTCATCTATTTGGTCGCGCCTTTCCCATGGCGGGGGTCTCATTCCCAGCACTGACCATGGATTAATGAAGGTCCCTTCACCAGCTCCACTCTCCATTGGGCTCACCAACCCCCGACTTCAGTGCTGCTGTGCTTCCTGTGAGTGGTGGTGGGAACGAGTTTGGGCAGCAATGAGTTTGGGCAGCTCTGCCTACCGGCATGGACTCAAGCCGGCTCAAACTTGGAGGGTCACCGCAAAAACATTGTGTCCCATAGTTTTTAGCTGTTTCAGTTGTAGTCCCAAAGTATTTGATGAGCTTTGTTACATTTTAATTTCTTCCTGTGTCAAGAGGATCCATCTCCCTCTGTCTGGGTCTCTCCAGGGTGTTTTATTCTGGAAAATGAGTTGTTTCTCCCAGGAGGCTTTGTATTTTGTTGCTCACTGATCATACATCTTGTCTTCTTCCCAGAAAATTCTTAAACCATTTGGGCTCAAACAGCAAAATTCCATAAAGTAAGTAGTTTATGAGAAGCATAAATCTATTTCTTATAGTTCTGGGGGCTTGGAAGTCAAGATCAAGGCAGATTCAGTGTCCAGCAAAGGTCACTCTCTGGGTCATAGATAGCACTTCATTGTTCATGTGGTGGAAGAGCTAAGCATCTCTTTGTGGCCCTTTTACATAAAGCTTCTCTCTTCCTTCCTAAAGTCTCTGCCCTCATGACCTGAGGTCACTTTTCAAATGTCAGTGCCTAATACTATGACCTTGGAGGTTAGGACTTCAACATACAAATTGAGTACTGAGCACAAACTTGAAGGCCACTTTTAGGGGCAAAGGAAAAATATTATGTGATGCCTTGTGTACTGATTATTATAACCTGAATGCATGCTGGGTACACGGTCACAGGTCAGGGCCACCACCCAGAGAGTACTGTGTCTGGTTGGTAGTAGAGTATAGGCCCACCTGGACTTGCCTGCCTGCCTGATACACACATAGGTTATGTAGGAATCCTTAAAGAAATGCATATAAGACCTTGTTCTGTCCCCTAGAATGCTCTCCCCTGACTCATGTTACCAGGGACAAATCTTTTACACTTTTAACATCCAAATTAAATGTAATCATAATCTTCTTCTGGAAGTTTTCTTAGATGCAGTTAGCTGGTAGTAATATTCTTCTGTTTCCTTTTATAGTATTTGTACTATAAAAGGACTCTCTGTATTAATTATTTACACCATCCCCTTTGAAAATTGACATAATATAGCTATCACTGATGTACAGTTGTTTGGATTCCTGTAAGTCAAAAATTTAGGAGTAGATAATTTATATGGGAAGTTTTATTTGGAAAATTGATGTTATGGTTTACATCTAAAATGTCCCCACATCATCTCATATGTTCAGAAATATAGCTTTTAAAAGGTGAGTAGATAATTAGGGTGCAATGTTTATTAATGAATTAATCTAGTGATGAGTTTAGAGCTGAAGTATTGTTTTAGGAGGTAGGCCCTGGTTGGAAGAAGTGCATTCCTGAGGGCATGTCTCTGAAGAGTCTCTCTGTCTGTCTATCTCTGTCTCTGTCTCTGTTTCTATCTCTTTCTCTCTCTCTCTCTCTCTCTCTCTCTCTCTCTGTCTATATCTCTCTTTCTGTCTCTATCTCCTATCTATCTATCTGTCTGTCTGTCTGTCTCTCCTTGTTGGCAGCCATGAGTTGAATAGCTTTCCTGCCATACCCCTCTACTATGCTGTTTCTGCTTCTGAGTCAGATAACCATGAACTAAACCCTCTGAAACTGTGAGTTAAAATAAACCTCTCTTTCTTGAATATGCAGGTGTCAGGTATTTTGACCCACTAATAGGAAAGTGACTAATACACTTGGAGAAGAAATGAGAATAATGAGACGGAGAAGTGAGGGAAGAAATATATATGGTCATGAACAGCTTAATACTTTACTTGAGGCAACAGAGGCTCCATTCCACTAGTAACCCTGTACGGAACCATGTGAAGCATGCAGAAGATTCCACTGTTGAGTAAACAAGTGGAAGTCCCTCACTTGTTTAAGATCACTGTTGGAATCAATCCAAGCCTCTTGCGTGAGTCTGTGAGGCAGATGTTGCCCAGATGCATATCAAACTCCTCCCTCTCCTGGATACACACTGAGGGCTATATACATGAACTGTGGCCCAGAAGCTCTGCATGGAAGTGAAGGTGGCCACCCCCAAGCTTGCTCTCAACGGTTGTCCATGAAGTCTTCTACTCTCCCTGTCTCTCTGCCCTCACCTTCTAGGAAGATTCCAGCCACTGGAGCAGAGCAGCACCACAAGAAGGTGGAATTCTTGATCTGTGAATCACCAGTACAAGGCTGCCCTCCAAACATCTGGACAAACTGCAGCAGGAGCAAAGAATCACTTTTAACAGCATATACCATTTCTACGCCCTGTGCTTTGACTGCTAGATATGCTCCAATGCACTAATGCAGGTGGAACCTTGGGAGACAAGTCCTGAAATACTGGTTGCACATTCCTAAACAAAGAGAAAGGCCCTTAGATAGTAGGGATAGTGTTTCTGAGCAAGTCAAGGGGTCACTGAGGTCAGCAGGGGCCAGAAGGCCAAGCCTGTATACTGTGAAGCTTATGCTTGGTGCATGGGAAAAACAGTCTGAGAGATAAAGTGTGTGAGTGTGACACTCATTCTCTTTAGTAGAAACCACTGGCAATTTATTCTAAATTCCTCTAAATAGCACATCCTCCAAAACAGACACAAACTATCTTCTGGAGGCCTAAGAAGAACCTGCAATAATAAACCAGGGAGGAACCTTCTGAGCTGGAGATGCAATAGTAAAACATAGCACTAGCAGAGGACAGTGGCAGAGCAAGTGCAGGGCCTCTACCAGGAACCTCGTCAGCACAGTGGTGGTCTATACATAACCACAAGACCACAAAGGAGACTGTGCAGCAGAGGCCAGTCCCATGAGCTGGGAGGCACTCTGAGCATGGTGTCCTGGGGTGCTACTTTGGCAATAGCACTGCCTGCTCTGGACTCTAGGGACACCATTGAAATCCCATAGGTGTCCTGGGGTGCTACTTTGGCAATAGCACTGCCTGCTCTGGACTCTAGGGACACCATTGCAATCCCATAGGGGATACAGTAAATTGGAAAGGTCTACCGTTCTATCACTCAATAGGCAGTATTGTGGTTTTACTCCTTCCTTACATATGAGGAAGGACACTGTCCCACAGAGAAAAGGTCTGAGTAATATCACACTATTTCACCAAATTTGAATAATAACTTGTACTATCTACAGTTAACACTGCCACTTTTAATATCCTTTCTTTGGTTCATGTGTGCTAACAACAGTGCCAGATCTCTAACCTGTAAGAACTTCCCTTTCTCTGCTACTATCCTATCCCAACTAAGACACCCATCCTCCCTGTTTGATTTACACACATCAGGTCTTCGAAGAACTAAAGATTCTACATTCCCTTTTTCAGGCTGACTTTTGATGCCTTTGGCTGAAAGAAACAGTTCCAAGGCCTGGGTTGAGACATGAGCCATTGATCTCCAAGGCCACTTTCAGTTTAAGATTCATAATCATAAACCTTCCTGTGGCTCTTAATCCTGTCACCTCCTCCCACTCCTGCCTGGCTCTTGCCACACACAGCTTTAATTTTACCCTGAGAAAGGTCAAAGATACATCTGGGTGGATCACAGCTATTTCCAGAAGCACTTTACCAGGTACCATTACTGAATGAATGAATGAATGAATGAACGAATGAATTAACGACAGGAAATATTGTTTGAAAGAGTGAGAAAAGATCTGTCACATTCCTAAGGTGAAGCATATCTTTGCTGAGTAAAATGACAGACATAAAGATACATGAGACAAGCAGCAGAAAAGAGAAGGGGGAGCTGGAGTTCAGTGCGGGCCCCGGAAGATACTAGAGACCTATGAGGTGGAACAGAAAGGCACAGAGGGACAGCAGAGAAGAAATGGGGCAGACACCCAGTGGAAAATTTCATTAACTTTTGCTCAATAGTTTGTAGTACAACCTTATTTGCTTTCTCAGTAAAGATTCATAAAAAATCCTGAACAACCCCTTGGGAGATGTGCTAAAGCACTGAGTCCTATTTCAACACAAGGCACAGGGCTACCATAAACATTGGTATCTGCATCACAAATAAGAGCCACTGGAAGAGAGAGAAAGGGACAGAAACGACAATGGAGTAGGTGAAGGAAGAAGAGGAGAAAGAGGGAAATGAAGGAAAAGGAAGAAAGGAATGGAGGAAGAAAGGAAGCATAGGAAGGAGGAAAAAATAAGACAGAAAGGAAAAACCTTGTAAGAGTCTGTTTGTTTTCCTTATCCTCCTAGGAATTTGAACTTCTGCTCAGTGTGCCTGAGGCATTCAACGCAACGTAACTTAGCCACAACTCATCTCTCTTAAAATATTTTTTGGGGAGTGAGAAAATTAAAACCTATGTCATCTAAAAAATAAATAATCAGGTCTTAGGGTCTGAAAATTTGAAAAATTTATCTTGCAAATCTGTCCAGAAGGGGATTAGGATGAGGTATAGGGTGGCACGTGTCTTTAATTTCCTTTTATAATCCCCTTTGAACTGTCTGTACTCAGATCTCCCCATCCCTACAGGAATTTCCTCCACATCCTCTGAAGAGGGAATCTGCTGCTTTCAGACCTCTCTGCTGCAACTGGAACTGAGCAGCTCCCTTCCTCCATGCTGATAAATCATGGCCAGGCTATTATTTATTAGTTCTATTCCTAAAAGCAGCCTGTGCCTGTGCTTCCAGGGCCACGAGCTATCATAAATAACGAGCATTTCCAATAAACAATCTGAATCCACTTGATCAGGCACTAAATCATCCAGGTGCCCCACCTGGTTCAAAACTCCAAGGCCAGGGTGTGCACCTCGCTGAGCCCCTGGGGAGGGAAAGCCTCAGGGGCACTGCACAGTGGGAGAGAACAGAGTGCTGGGACAAGGGACACCCACAGCCAGAGGCTCGGGCTTGACTTGTGGATCTCTCTCATAGCCAACACAGGGAACCTTACCTGCCCACCACTCAGACAATGGGTGACAAACACTCGCAGGGTCACTGGACTGGGATAATATCTATAGGCCATGAAGGGCTCTCTGTATTTCAGGTCACTGAGCAGGATCCTGAGGCAGTCAGAATTCCAGGAGAACAATGGTTTGGCACTGTGTTTCTTATAACTTCATATAAAATGCCTTTAGATTGCATCGCTATAGGAATTTAAAGGAAGACCCAGTTGTGACAGCATAAACAGGTAAGCACGCAAGCCTTCCCCATCATTTCGGTTCTCCTGAACTCCAACCTCCCCAGCAAACCTCTGCAGCTGATCAGAGGTCATCTGAGAGTCTCACCTGCTCTCAACCTATGGAAGCAGATTTCTAACAGGAGTCCACCGAGAGCCAGAAAGGACTGGAGATAGCGTTCTCACGTAGGGTCATTACTTACCCACTCCCTTGAAGTATGAAACCTCTGTTGCATTGTGTCATGAAAAAATATGAGTGCAAATGACACAGCTGTAAGTGGCCTTGGAAAATAATTAGTGTGAAAGCCCAAGTTAGTCCCAGGGGAGCCCGCTGAGGAATCAAAGTCCCCAGTGCTCCCTCCTAATCATATGGAAACCATACAGTCAGCTAGAGGGTGCCAGCTGGAGAATCTGAATCTTGAAAAAAACAACTCCTCCTTACTAGCTTCCCCAGCAGCCCAACTAGCAGATACATAATTATGACAACAAGACAAAACAGGGAGAGGCCTGAGGGTGTATATCAACTCCGCCTGCTCTGACACTGCTGGGGCCTGAAGCAAGGAGAATCTGACCCTGTGTGGCTGAGCACATAAGCAATGGTGCCTGCTCTTCAGTCTTTCTCTCCCCTCAAGGTGATTTGCAAGCCACAATGTTTTCTGATGCTCCAACCAGTTGGTCGGCCCCCTGTGTGTGTGTGTGGATTGTATGAGCCTCAGCATAGGATGCTGTTGCCTGGTTTGTGCTGCTTATGGGAATGGAATCACCCTAGGAGAAGCCAGTCAGCTGGGTAATTAGGCAGCCAGTAGGGCACCTAAGGGAGCCAAGAGCAGCCCAGACTGGAGAGTCCTCCCTGATGGTGTTCCTGAGGTACTCCTGCCACCCTGGAGAGCTTCTTAGCATGAATACTCCTCCTTTAGAGTCAGGAAGATGGTTTTTACCCTCAGAGAGATGAATGCAGACCAACTGTGCAGGCTACTAACCTGGCCCTTGGTGGCAGTGCCCTGGTGTATCCCCTTTTAAGGAAAAGAAACAGAACTAAGAAGAAAACACTGGAGAGACAGGAAGTGACAGCAAGCGTGAATGGCGGACACATAGATGGTGGGAGGGAGGGAAAGAGGCAACGAGGCAGAGGGAGAGGGAGGGAGACACATGCAGGGTCCATCATGTGACCTGCACACCTAGACCCTCCATGTTCCAGGTGCTGCCCAGGCATGTGGCATGGGTTCCCCATTTGAATATCACACTGCCCTCTGAAGATTCCTTCCTGTTATAAGGATAGGAGCAGGAAGAGGACGGGTAGGTGTGTCTGGTTATAGTCAGGACACTCCTGTGACACCAGTCATCTTACAAATGTACTGACCTGGAAACCAAGGCCCCAGTAAAAGTAATGACCATTCCAACCCCAGTCAGCCTCTCCTGCCTTCCCAGGGAATGATAATCCTGAGGGAGTGCTTTCATCTTCCCCATCATTGTCCTTTTTCTTTCAACAACTCTATGTTAAGTGCCAGTTATGTAGAGGCACCAGTCACTGGAAGGACAGTGGTAACTAGACCAACGAGCTTCCTGTCTGGTGGAGTTGACACTCAAGGAAGATTTGTTGCTGGCTTCCTTCTCTCTCCCCTGTCCCTTTCTGACTGCCATAGGCTAAGTATCTTTCTTGCATCATTTTACAGAGAAATGTGCATTAAAGGCACTTGGAGGGAGATGAGAAGGAGAAGAAAAGAGGGACATGAAAACTGTTGTAGGTGGAGGGTTCAAGAAAGGCCTCTGAGGAGGTGGTCAGGAGCTGAGACCTGAAGCACTTGCAGTACTCCAGGTGGTGCTGACAGGAAGGACAAAGGCCTGGGCGAGGGAAAGGTTCAAGGATGTACAGGAAAGGACAGGTTCAAGTGACTAGTGTGACTGCTGTAACCTGAGGTGGAAGGAAGGGTTAAGAGTGAACTAGAGAGCAAGGCCGGTGAGTCCAGGCAGGGCTTTGCAGACGCCCAGTAGGAAGTCATGTGAGGCTTCTGAGTGTGCAAGGGACATGGTTATTATGGTTCACATCTAAAGTGTCCTCAAGTTTCATGTGCTCAGTGGTGTGGCTTTTGGAAGGTGACCGGCTTAGAGCTGAATGTGTTGTTAGGAGGTGGAGCCTGGATGGAGGAGGTCACCAGAGGCATAACCTGAAGAGTATGTTCAAATCCCCAGTTTCCTTTTCCCCCTTTTCCTCTGCTTCCTGCAGCCATGGGAGAGCAGCTTGTTTACCAAGTCCTTCCACCATGCCCTTTCTGCCACAGTCAGCAAGTCATGGACTGAACAATCAGAAACCGTGAGCCAAATAAACCTCTTAACAATGAATTAAATTTAGAATAACAGAGATGAGCTGCGAGGGGAGATGAGGACACAGGACAAAAGCAGGAACAGAGAGACAGAGTGGAATGGATTGATCAGTATTAGGGTGGAACTTGGCTAAAGATCTGGGATATGTTCGAAAACGGAATGGACAATATATACCATCGGAATGGATTCTGGGGATGCAAAAGAGAGAGAGATTTAGGGTGACACTTGAATTTTGATAAGAGCATTTGAGTAGTTAATAGTGACAACTTTTGAGATGAATGAGTGAAAGGTGATGGGTTTGGAGGGAAAATTAAGAGCTCGAATTTGGACACATTGAGTCCCTCTGTGTTTTTGTTCCTCTCGGTCATGACCCAAGGGTGTGAAGTCACATCTGAATGGAGATCCCTCCTTTGAAGTACTTGGCTAGCTCTGAGGAGTGAGGGTTTCAACGGCTGTGATGGAAAATAAAGACAAGCAATGGGATGGACCCCACAAGACCTTTCCACCAAGCATCCCTGATAAGCGAACTGATCTTCCCACACCTGGGTGGCCTGATCCCTGGAACTATCCCTTTCCTAAGTGAAATAAAGCTTAGAAGCACTTAGCACAGCACAAGGCTCAAAAACTTGCTTTTGCTTCTACACTGCAGGAAGATGATCCATGAGAGACACAATGGAAAGAGGTGCCAGTGGGCTACTGAGGATCTCAGCCAAGCTCTCTTAGGAAGCCAGGCAGGCACTGTGGCATCACTTTCCACAGGACGGACAGCACGGTGTCTCACAGGACCTGGTGTATTTTGTGTGTGCTCCTTGGAAGGGGTTTCCTCGGTCATGGGTCTCTGTGCTGGAGTCATCCCACAGATGAGTTCGAAGTGCATGTGTGTCCTGAAAACAGGGACAATGACAGAAGCAGCCTCTTGATGGAGCCCCAAAAGAAGATCATCTTTCCTTGAAAGCCCAGCAGCATGCCCAGGATTGCAATGTGATGGTCACCTAGCAGTGGTCCAGCCCTTTCTCCTGGAAGGACAAGCCAGTGTGCAACAGCAGTGTGCTACAGAATGTGATTCAAAGGAAAAAGGCTGGATAAACACCAGGTGGCTTCTTGTTCATATGCAGATGTTGATCTGACCCTTCCATTACCCTGAAGAAGCAAAATCCAGCTCAGATGTGTCAAAGGGCATGATTCTATTGCAGTGAAGAGAAAAGAGAGAAAACTACACCACTGGATCCCAAGAAGGACCAGGAAAGAAAACTATAGCGATGAAGGGATGCAGTTCTGCCAGAAATGTTAGATACTCGGGGAGACGCAGGAAGCAACACCACCTAGTCCCTGAGTGGAGAAAGGTCTGGTGAGAAGAAGAAACAAAGCATGCTCACCACGACCCTAATCTCTTCTCTTCTCTTCTGAGGGGTTTAAGTTTCTGAGTTCTTAGAAAATTCAGAGAAGGAGAGGAATATATGAGATTTCTGCTGATAAGAGAGGTGAGTGTTTCGGTGACTGGGAAAATGAGAGCTGTCTTCAAGGTGATTGCTCAGGGTTGGGGAGAATGTCTTCCTGGTTACACTAAACTGCTGAGAGTAGCAGTGTACCTTCTAATGCCTTCACACTGACGGTGTGAACAACCCCACAAACTTGGGCTCGAACCATGATCACCCATTGTTTTTATTAATAGCAAAGGCCCCTTCCCAGACAACACTTAAAATAGTGCAAGCCAACCTCACTGGGGGGCTGGCAGACAATGGCAGAATGCCTCTGGCCACACCCTGCCAGGGCCTCCCCAGATGGGACAGACTGGGCTCCTCCTGCCCAGTCGCCCGAGGCCACCCAGCAAGGCAGGAGCTGGTGGCAAAAGAGGAAGGGAAGAGAACACAGCCTGTGAGCTGAACCGAAGGCCAGATTTCAAACTCCCAGCCCTCCATGTCACCCCCAGGAAAACCCATACTGGCCCATCACATCCTTACCCTGGACACCGGCTCCTCAGGAGGCTCTCTGCAGCCAGGAGATCCCCTCCCTGGGTCTCTGAATCCAATCAAGGCGGCACTTTCACCCCGTCCTCCAAAAGCGTACTTCCTCCACATGTGATGGAAAATTAGATCCATCCATACAAACCCAAGATGTTCTCTTTAAAGAGCTTTTGTTGCCTTGCAGGCATTTGTATCCTTCTTTTTCCTCTCTCTCTCTCTCTCTCTCTCCTCCCTCCCTCCCTCCTTCTTCCTCCCTCTTTCTCTGTCTCCCTTCCTGTCTCTCTGTCTTTCTCTCTATCCTTGTCTCTCTGTCTCTCTGTCTCTCTCTCTCTCCTTAGTACTAGTACATTACCTTTTGCTGAGGGCACCTTAGAATAGGAAGAAAACATTTACACTGCTGACATTTCAATTTTTTAAAATGTCTTCCTCTTTTTAAAATTTAGCATAGCATACAGGACCCCATGCAAAGTCTGTGGCCCTCTGCTACCTCGTCATATGCAGGGCTGTGGGAAGGGTGGAGGGACTCAGACAGAGCACGACTCCCAAAGCAGGGCTGGCTCCCTGTGTGAGGCATCTGTCCATGTCCTGAGAGCCACCTGAACACTTGCCAGTCACATGCACAGATACACTGTATTTTACACCTTCTGTGGCGGGTGTTGTGTTTTTCTTTTACTTTTCCAGCAAATTTAAGCTACCCTGAGAGACAACGGTGACATGTTACAAGGTAATCAAGCATCACGGGGCCAGCCTTGTGGGTGTGCAGCCAGGTACACCACCTACTAGCTCTGTGAACTGGCACGTGTTATTTACCTTTCTGTGCCTCAGTCATCTCACCCCTAAAATGGGGATGCTAAGAACACCTACTCCATTGTGCTTGTTTTGAAGATTAAGTATGCAGATGGCCCCCAGTTTTATGATGGCTCAACTGACATTATTTCAGCCTCATGACTGTGGGAAAGCAATACTCATCCAGAGGAAACTGAATTTTGAATTTTGATCTCTTCCAGGATTAGGGCTATGCAGTAAGAAACTTCTGTGACACTGGGCAGCAAAAGTAAGTCAGCCACAAGATCCCAAGAGGAAAGGTGGATGGACACTCTGCAGCGTGCTATGCTGCTGAGTGACTATACTCCGCAGATTAGGTAAAGTAAGTGTATTTAGAGCATTGTCAAGGGGTTTATTAGGACCCAAGCCCACCATATATCAAACTTTGAGACCATCTGTACTGATTTAGGAAAGTGCTTGGAACAGTGTTGGGGTAGGTAAGCTCTCTGTGCATGTTTGTCTGTGTGTGATAGTGAAAACAGCGTGGACAAAGTTTCACTATGCCGACGAGCACCTGGTACGTGGAAGATGATGGTCTATAAACCTCAATTCTTTTTCCTATCCCTCCTTTTTCCCCATTCTTTTTCCAATTCCCAGCCAGAGGTATCTAGGGCAGAGGTGTCACCTCTGGAGTGGGCCAAAGCAACGTTAAACAATTCACAAACGCAGTCATTTTCCTAGGACTTGGAGACTTTGATTTGACTCAATAATCTTTCCTTCAAGTACCCACAATAAGCCCAACCCTGTAACTTGAAGAGATCCACTGGAGGGAGAAGGATGAATTTCAGTGTCGCTCATACCACCCAGCACTTTGCAGGTCATTTTGAAAGGAAGGTGGCAGAGGGCGGGGTGATGGGGAAGAAGAGGAGTAGGGAGCAGTAGAGGAAGTAGAGGAAGGGGAAAAGGGGAACAGGAGGAAAAGCTCAAGCTAGAGAATGACATTGATAAAGAAGAGCCCATGGCACCTTGATTATTCAGCCTTAAAGCTTACTGTCCCCTCTGCCTCCTCCACAATCTCTGCCCAGCAGAATTCCAGGACTAGGGCTATGCAGTAAGAAACTCCTGTGACACTGGGCAGCAACAGCGAGTCAGCCACAAAAGAGGCACCAGACGCCTCTTCCAGGCCAAGCCTAACCCATGCCTGTTGATCCTAACAGCCTACAGTTTTGGGGAGCCTGAGACATCCTATTGCAAATTATGGGGGCTCAGATGTCCTTTGCCTGGAAGACATGGGATGCCCTGGATCCTGAAACAAGGGGGAAGCGAGCCTTGAGCTGCTGAGCTTGTTTTCCCTGACTTCCCTGCCTCGTGCTCTAGCTGCCCACCACACATACCGGAGCCTGATCCTGTTTGCCCCATCTGGGGTCCTGACCTCCTGCCCAGCACTTGCTTACTTCCTCCCATAGAACCTGGGTCT
Source organism: Hydrochoerus hydrochaeris (assembly GCA_004027455.1). Taxonomy (NCBI): domain Eukaryota; kingdom Metazoa; phylum Chordata; class Mammalia; order Rodentia; family Hydrochaeridae; genus Hydrochoerus; species Hydrochoerus hydrochaeris. The sequence continues at coordinate 117,384 of PVLA01006272.1, forward strand.
TTTCTCTATATCTAGCACCCGTCACCCCTCCATTCAAGGAATGAAAAAATCACCGACAAATCCCTAGGTACTAAGGCAGGGATATATCCCCTCTGTTGAAATCCTCACCCTTTTGCCCACAGATTTCAACCACTGATGCTTCCTGAACTTGGTGCATGCTGGGTACTCCCAGCCTTGCTGGCTCCCTCTCAGACAAAGATCCAATGTGTCATCTACTCCTCTAGATATCCCAAGTTTCAGCTCAGGTCCCAGTGCTGTGCTGCCTCTGTATTATGGCCTTGTTTGTACCCAAAGCCCACAGGCATTGTCACAGGGGAAGCCAGGGAGACTATTATAGTTTCTATCTACCACTGCTGAGTTGAGCACTCTCAAGGCACTTAACATTATTTTTGTTATTTGTCCTAAATATTTGGGGCAATAATGGATCTCAGAAAGCCCTGATACATGAACTTGTTGAGAAACATGCCTAGAAAATTGGTCTCCCACCACCCAGCCTTGCGGGAAACACTTGGGAACTCAATGGGGCTGTGTGAACAGCTGTTTGCACCTGGCAAGCAGCGCACCGAGTCACAGCCTCCTCAGCTATCAGGAGACCCAGGGCAGAAAGCCAGATGGGTATTAAACCCAGCGTGAGAATGGCAAAGTGAGCCCCTAAGCCTGGCAGACTTCTCACTCCATTAGGTGGTTTTTATCCCCAGCCTTAAGTCCCCAGGTGGGCCTGGAACTGTGTCTGTGCCTGCGAGTACTCTGGTCACCTGCTTTGTATGACCATCTTTTTAGGTGAGTGTGCTTCACCATCAAGGAGACTTCAAGTCCTCTGACATCCTGGCTGCTTCCATCAGCACTGGCCAGTCGGGACAACCCACACTTGCCTTTTCCCCTCAGTTTTTCCTTGAATCATTGAGCAGACAGGCAGCATTGAAGTAATGGATACATGAATGCTCCCAGAATCCTCTACTGAGGTTTACAGGACACTTAGCTGTGGGCATTATTCTAAAAACTTTTGAACGTATGAAGACAGTAGTGTGTTTTCCAATAATGGTCCTCATAGACATGCTGGGATCTCCCAGGAGTCTGGTACTGTGTAGGTGGGAAAAAATAAATGAAAGACAAAGTCACTTCTCTCAAGGGCTTGACAGTCTGGCTATAGCAAGTGGTAGAAAGTGGTCATACATGCACAAACATGACCCCACACTTCAGGAATGGGATGGTGCTCACCAGTGAGGGGTGAGCAGGAAAGGCAATGACACTCCCAGATGAAGCATCTGACAGCCTCCATGGACCCTACCATTCTCGTTCCCTGACATGGTGCCTGAGGGTCCCTGAGAAACTGTAGCGTAGAGTGCTCTGCCCAGACACGCAGACATACAGTGTGAGAAGAGCCCTATACTACGCTATGCAGCCAAGGTGTGAGGTGACTTCATTACCCTAGCACAGCCCAGTCTATTCTAATGTAAACAGGAGCAATAATGTAAGACAGTGTATGACCAACGCTCAAGGAATAGCATGGACAACACCTTCCAGGCATCTTCCTACCTGCAGCCCTTGTCTTTGATGTTTGTCAACCCATGCCTTTCCCTTCAAGTACTTGTGTGAAAAGCTCCTTCTTGCCCTTCAGGTCTCACCCACAAATTTAAAACTTCGGTAGGTCCTTTTTTGACCACCTGGTCCAAATTGCTCCACCTCAAACTGCTCTCCATCACATGACACCTGTCTCACCCCCTAAGAATCATTCCTGTTTCCCACCTACCTTTCCCTTACCTAACATGAGCATAACAGCCACAGGAAATGGAGTTTCATTTACTGCTGTGGTCCTAGAAATGTGCCTGACACAATCAGGGGTGGTGGTGCACACCTGTGATCCCTGCAGTCTGGGAGATGCAGGCAGGAGGATCACATGTTCAAATTCATCCTGGGCAACCTAGTGACTTATTGAAATTCTGCCTCAAAATAAGAAATAAAAAAAAAGAGCTGGTGACATAGCTCAGAATGAAGGAAATGGGTTCAATCCACAGCACTGCAAAAAAGAAAAGTTTGTGCCAGGCACAAACGGGCACTCTATAAACATGAGTAGAGGAGCAAATGAGTGAGGCATCTATGCCAGGAGAGATCAGAGGTACAGGAAGTCCCTGGGCGCTGAGTGTCCAGACCAGGGTTCACAGAGGAGGCAGTTTCGAGAAGCCTTTTGTAGCAGGGGGCACTGAGGGTCATCACAACAGCTTCTGAGCAGGAGTCAGCACTGGGGTGGTAACATACGGGTTGGCCTGCATGACTGACAGTTGAGTGGGTTGGCTGGGGAGAAGGAGCACAGTGGGAAGGGGGTTGAGATCCTTATACATTGGTTTTTATCTGACATAAGAGCAATGGGAAGCTCTCTGAGAGAACTCTCTGAGGGACCTGAGTCGAGTGATGCTTGAAAACCTACTGTTTGAGAAAGGGTAAGTTGGTTCCCAACTACACAGCAGTAGGGAATCTTCTGAGAACATCCAGCCTGAGACCAATAAAAGCAACAATCCAGGACAATGTCCCCAGGGTCTCTGAGCAGAGACTACATCAATACAGCCAGTAACAAACTTACATCAAAGTAGCTTAACAGGTGTTCATGTTTTAGAAGAAAAATCTGAGTTTCAAACTTAGTAAAATGATAATTGAATACTTTTCTTCCCGGCCACGCAAAGTTAAGATATAATGGGCCCAGAGAAAAACTTTGGGGTTTAAAAATACATTACAAGTACCGTCCCCACAAGGAGTAAAATGTAGAATTCCGTCTCCATTTGGGAAACAGACCTTCTTATGAAGTACCTGACACTGACTTGTACCTGACACTGACTTCACAAGATGGGGTTGCCTGAGCTTTCTGGGTGAGGAGGGAGACTGAGGAATGAATAGCAGGTAGAGCTTTACAGTGTTGAAATTAGGGGTAAGATGCACTTTGTTCCTGCCTTAAAAGATTAGGAATTGCTCTCTAAGATTTTGCAAATGAATTTTTGATTGTTGACCTTGTTGGCCCTCTATCTTTTACCCTTGCCATCACCTGGGGTTGTGTAAGAAAAGCACAAATGGACAGCAAAAAGAAATCTCTGCAGAATCATTGACTTCCTGTTCTTCTCCCTGCTTCCCGTCCCATGGTCTTCTTTACATTAGATCCTCCTGCCTCTCCCTAGTCTGTTACAACCTACATCCCTGATTGAATAACTTTGCAAGCATATACCTCCATTATGTCACACACTTCAAAATATCCTCAGTGACGTTGGATCAGGACCAGGTGGGTAATGGGGACATCTTGTTCCCAGTCTCCATGTCTCCTCCAGATGGAAGGGGCACAGTCAGTTGCAGTGTCCTAGCTCAGTGGTGGCAACTCTATGGTATGTGTGCCACAGTAGGCTGTTCATCACCACTGAAAGCTCTAAAAGGCTCACCCTCACTGTCCTAGCTTGTCTCCCTACACCTGCTCTTGGATGGTACAAAGGAGAGCAGCCTGACTCATGGGTCACTCTGGAAAGTGACACGGCATTCCTTACCTGCCTGCTACCTCTGCCCTTCTTTTAGGAGCAAAGGTGCTTCAGGAAGCTGGTATTCTGTGCCCAGGCATGACCTAATCCCTGCAGAACTGCACAGCTGCCATTGAGAGGGTAATCTGTGGGGTACTCAGTATTAGGAAGTTTGTTTGGCTTTGCCACTAATCTGCTTCCTCCATTGTGACCTTTTTCAGCTGTAAGGCTTACATGTTGACTTTTGTCCATATCTGTCACCTTATTTCTCTCCTGGCTAAGTGACCAGGTCAGGAGGATGGCAGAGTTAGCCAGATGTCCCTCTGAGCTCCAGCAACACCATTCAGTTGTATATGAGAATAACCACAGAGTCTTGGTCCAGTTTTTAAGATTTTCCCCCAAAATATAAAGCCAGGTGTCAGACAATTCTCTGGGTCTGATTCCCACTGCACTGTGGCCCAGACACTCCATGGTCCCCACAGCAGCCACCTCCTTGGGATCCTGTTTTTCCAGGCTACACATCACAGTTTCTTTCTCCCATATGTTGAGCTTGACTCTTTGTTCCACTGGTATTTAGATCCAGAAAAAAAATAGCAAACAAACTAGTGAAAGACTCCCCAACAGGCCTAGTGGCCACATGTCACTTCTCCCTTGGGGCCACAATTCTTGTTTTGTTTCCTCTGCCAGGAAATTGCTGCCCCCCTTCCCACTCCTTCCCCCCTCCATACATGCCCACCGTTTATCTCTGAGCTCCCAGTTAGTGGCCTCGGCCTCCAAACCTCCCTGGGCCCCCTGCAGTGTCAGATGCACTGTCAAGGGCTCCCACAGAACCATGTGCACTGACTGAAATCTCTCTGATTGCTCTCAGGGACCCTGGGAAGGAGCACAGCCAACACTTATAGATGACAGACAGCTGAAGACATCCAAGCTTCTCCTCTGGTGACAACCTGCCTCAGTCACCAGGGAACTCAAAGCAGGTGTCGCCATGTATAGTCTCAGAGCAGAGGCCATACTGCAGAAAGGCATTGACCAAGCAGCCTTCTGGAATTCTCCAGGCCTCTAGGAAAGCCTGCTCGGAGGAGGCTGGTACCCTACCAAGTGTCAAGCTTCTAGCTGGTCAGTGAATGAAAGACATCACACCTTTAACTCAGCTTCCCTATGAAGTTAGAAGCAGCTGGGTCACATAGTTCCTACAGTCAAGAGGGAAATTCCTGAAATCAAAGAGGAAAGGGGTGAACCCCAGCCACCCAGAGTAAGTACAATGAGGAAAGGGTCCTCACTCTCAGCCTCCCCCATCTCGTGTGTGGAATGAGGAGCTCAGGCAACAGCCGACTGTGGCTCAGATGACACAGCAGAGTGCAGGGGCCACTGCATTTTCTCACTGGCTTGAAGCTGGGAAGTCTGATATGCCTGCTTTGAAGTCTACTCAGTGCCGGGGGAATGTGGGGATTTTCGGGGATAGATAAGACCCTCCTGGTCTCAAGTATCAAGAGGCTTTCCTCCCTCCGCTTTGTAAATGCTGCTGGGAAAATGAGGAGAGCTCAAACTCCAGTCATTTTTAACAGGAAGTGTGGAATCTGCCTTGCTTGTAAGTGAGGCTAAAATGAACAGATACCATGGATTATCCTTAGGGGATAGTGAGTTCCCTGTCACATGAGGCTATCAAGTGTGAACCGTAGGACAACTGACTCACATGGAAGATTCTTGCCTGTAGGGGAAGCCTTTTAGGCTCAAGTACATCGGCCTTGTACTTTCTTGTTCTTCCCTCTATAATGCACTCTGCAAATCACCCTATTCCCATCTATTTTTCACCTGGGGTCACAGTTCCAAGCACCTTACATACAGTCAAGGAGTCCCAAGGCAGGATTTGTGGCACAGTACCTATTTTGGTGAGCCATTTGGCCACAGCCCCATAGATCTCGTCCAGGATGAGGATGACTACGAGGTTGATGATGACCGCTGTTGCTGTTACCGTCACGCGGACATTGGAGCGTGTGGCCTTGTTGAGAGAGAGAGCGGCCGCAGTTGTGATCCGATACACAATGACCCCAAAAACAATCGAGAACGTCAAGGCAATCTGTCCAGGGAAAATAGCGAGAGGTACATCTTAGCAGGAAGTCACTGAGCACCTATTCTTCATTCAGCCAACAGCACTGCTTGCTCTGCCAGGTGTTACTAAGCTACAACACCCAAGGGAACTTCACCTTCCACCCCAGCATTCTGTGTAAGAATTCTGTGTACATTTTCCAGGGGGGAGTAGCTTTAGTCTTTAACAGAATTCAAATGGCCTGTAACATATACATAAACACACATGCATGCATACACCAAGCGTTAAAAACTCTGGGCACTGTGGGGTATACAACACAACCTTTGATTTCTTTCCTTAGAGGGCTTTCCACCTACTATGGAGATAAGACGACACCTTTAATCACAGTAAATAACACAGTGATAAGTACTATCTTAATTACTGCTGTCATCACTGAGACATAGTACCCAATACTCACAAGTTAGAGGCTTCATTTCATAGATGGCTGGCTCCGTAGGGTAGCATGGCAGAGGGGCATTGCAGGGGAGAAACAGTGCATAGAAAAACAGGCAGGGAGCAGCAAGCAGCAAGCTTCCTTGTCCCTTTTATCCCTTCTAGACTATAAACTTCATGGGTAGTGCCACCCAACCTCATGGTGGGCCTTCCCATTACCCACATTCAGAGCTTTGATAAACCAATTAATGGCCTAATCCAGTACCACAAACCCTTAATTTCAGCATCACACCCTTAATCTATGTTCACATACCCTAGATCCAGCCACCTTTGAAAGCCCAACTTATGACCACATGATGGGCGGGGGGCGGGGAGCATCTAGATGCAAACATAACAATTACTAAATAAGGAAAGTATCTGCTAAAGGAACTCAGAAAACAGGGAAGCAGGCAGAGCTTATTGGTCAGATCACATGGAAGAAGTGGGATTTAAACTGGACCATCTATGAGAAGAATGAAGCAGACAATAAGGGCTGAAAAAGAGATGAGGTACAGCTTGGTTGGAAGGACTGCTAAGGAAAGTTGTTCAAAGGAGAAAAGGGGGAGATAAATAAGATTGATATTTTCAGACTGAGAGTGAACAAAAATTGCAGTGAAGTTTCTCTAGCATTGGCTCAAAATGGAGAGATCTCATTTGGTGTCCAAATCTCTTGATGACATGTTCCTAAAGGAAATGTACCAGTCTATCCATCTCTAAGGTCTCCCATTGCCTATTTCTAGAACCTTAGAATAAGAAGAGGCTCTCCTAGTCCTACACTGAGCCAACAGCCCCACCCCTTTCCTCTGTCTCCCCATCACAGCCAAGAAAGGACCACTTCCAGGAAACACAGGAATGCTTAAGGAGAAAGAGCCCCAACTAAGTCTCTCCAGGGCCAAATAGGGAGAGCAACTGCTGGAGTACACGCCCTGCTCAGAGACAATCTGAACTTGCTACAATCAAGTGAAATCTAAAAAAAAAAAAAAAAAACCTTTGTAGCACTCTCTGCAAATGAGGCTGTGCAGGTCCTATTTCCTCTAGAGGATAGAGGACAGGGGTGCTGGCTATGGAGGGTGAAATGGAAAATGTGAGGAAGGACAGGGCAGTAGGAGGTGCCCTTGACAGAAGAAACTGTGTCAGATTACATATTCTGGAGAGGAGGGACAATGCAGGCTAGGGGGGAATTGCAAGCAGTGTGACACTCTGGAGGTCTGGGAATGGGTTGCAGATGTGAGAAGACATAGATGCCTTTAGACTTCCTGGGATGCTGGGATGCTGACACATGGAGCGCTAGTGACAGGTTCAGCCGCCTACTCTGATATGCTTGATAAATATTCCTACTTGTCCTGTGTGCCACGATGTGAAGAAGAGTCCTGGTAAGACAGGCAGGAAGGTCGTGTTCTCCAGATAGAGAGTGTGTGTGTGTGTGTGTGTGTGTGTGTGAGAGAGAGAGAGAGAGAGAGAGAGAGAGAGAGAAAGGGGGGTGTCTATGCTTGTGTGCAGAGGACACAGATGGGAAAAACACTCCGTGGGGGGCCCCTCTTCCCCCGCGGATCTGTGGAGGGATAATGGCCACATGAGCGAGAAACCTGGACATGACATCACCCACTCCAACAATGTACATTTCACTTCCTGCTCCTCTGGGATTGTCACCACCAGACAGTAAGGGCCTGGAAAATGTGGTGTGAGATTCTTTCCCCCAAAAAATCACTTTTGCAGTGAAGACCAGTGATGGCAGTATTGATGTGGCAGTGGAAGCCAGGCAATGAGACAAAGAGGGAGAATAGATAGACAAACAGATGGACAGAGAGAGAGAGAGAGAGAGAGAGAGAGAGAGAGAGAGAGATGAGAGAGAGAGTCTGTGTGTGTCTATATGTGAATTTGGGGTTGGGGTTTCAGAAAAGAAAACAATGGCAAAAACATTCTTTACTTTAGAGTCTTAGGGAGGGGTATGGGAGAAGAAACTAGAGAGAGATTCTGTTCTACCACTTCTCTGAGAAACCTAGCTACAAGGTAGGGAAGGATGAACACTTTTCCTTGCTACTCAGAGTTTGTGGCCCACGAACCTGACTCCGCACCAGCTGAGAACCCAGCTATCTGACCCCTAGATATCCATCCAAAAGAAACTTAAGTCAACGTCCAAAAGAGATCTCTGCATGCCCACGTTTATCATGGCACTACTCAAAAAAGACTGAGATAGGGAATCAGCCTACGTTCCCATCAAGAGATGGGTAGAAAAAGAAAATATGATACATATATACAATGGAGTATCACTCAGCCATAACAAAGAATGGAATCCTATCATTTGCAGCAGAATGGATGGAACAGGACATGGTGTTAAGTAAAATAAGATGCAGAAAGACAAGGATCGCATGTTCTCTCACATAAATGGAAGCTAAAATAAACTGAACCGAAACTAGAACCGTGAGTGCAAAGCACCGGAAAGGAAGCCATCGTGGAGTGGGGGAGGGGTGTAAGGACAGTGGTCGGATGTGATCAGTGCACACTGTTTGGATGATAAAAATATCCCACCAAATCCCATTAATGTGGACAACATTTTTCATAAAACACGAATTATTGCCTTTGTGAAGAGTTGATCTTCTAGTGGGGAAGAATTAAATTTAAATCTGCAAATAGATAACACAAACAGTATCTGATGGGACAGAATCCTTGGGGACAAACAGGGACATAGGGACAGGTCAGGGAAAGCAAGATAACGGTTTTTCAGCAAGGACCTAAAGGAGGGAATGGAGGGAGTAGAAGGAGTGTGTCAGGCTGGCAACTGCTACACAGTGAGCAAGGAGAGAGTTGGGGCAGGAGGCGGGTGGGCACGGGGCACCAGGCTCAGCCCTGAGTGTTGACTTCTGCACCTCAGGAGGTGAAAGCCATCAAAGAGTTTGAGGCAGAGAAGCGACATGATTTCACCATTTTTTAAAAAAAGTCCGTGTGCTGCTGATGTGTATGGGACAGCTAGTGACAATCTGCAGGGAGCCGTGCAGAACCAGGGCAATGACCCAAAGCCCACTGCAGTCACCAGCCAGGGAGGAGGGTTCTGAGATGGACTTCCAGTATTCAAACGTTCAGTGCATGTATCCTGTGCATGGGAGAGAACTCAGGTTCTGAGCATTAGAGGAAGGGACTAAGCTTCCGATGAAAGGAAGAAATCAAGGAGAGTTATGCTAAAAGGAAAAAAATAATAATAGCAAAACAAAATAAAAAATAATCCTTAGCACAACAGGATTGAAATAGAAAATTCATTTTTGTCACTGCTGGCTTCTAAGAGGACAAGGTGGGAGAACAGCAAGGCATATTTCTCTACTCTTGTTGATCCATGAAAATTGTGCCCAGCTTGTCTGACAGACAGACATCACTCAGATGGTCTTGTGGCTGTGGACTTGCCAAGGGTCAGTTACATGGGGTAGAGGAAGAAATGAGATAAGACACATTTGTTCTTGCAGGAAGCGCCGCCCCTGCTTACCCTAATTTCATGACAAAAATTACTGTTTCCTAACCACCACATCCTCCTTCACCCTTAAGCACCATATATTGTTTTCAGGTAACAGAAAATTCTTTTCTTTAGAGGACTACACTTTCAAAAACATCAAGAATGAGGAAAAATTAGTATCAAACAAGGACATTTTGGAAACCAATAGGTAAGAGACCATATAATTTATTGTCCAACCTGGAATACTTCTGAGAGTAGAAAGAGGTTCTGTTAAAATGACCCCAGGACAGGAAGTTTAGACCAGGACCAGACGGGGCACTTGAGTTTAAAGGCTTAGCATCCCAGGGAGCTCAGCCCACGCCTCCTCCCACTCCATTCCTGCTCCTAGCCTCCAGCCTCAGCACTTGCTGGTGGCAGATGGGGGACCCTGGATAGAGTGAGATTGTCAGCCAGTTTTTGGTTCTGATACAGACTTTTGTGTTTATATCAAGATTTGGATTTAACTAGGTTGGAAAAAGGAAGAGTAAAAGAGTATAATTTCTGCACAACAATTCCCACTCTCCAGTGTAGCTTTATGAGTTCTCTAGGAATGAGGGAGGGAGGGAGGG